>JAYRBW010135368.1:0-15570 GCA_036023295.1 Invenusta paracnida
TATACGATATAGGCGAATTGTTTTGTATGTAACAGATAGGCGTTTTGGCGGTGCATTTACAAAAATACGATATAGGCGAATATACGATATATGCGAATACGATATAGGCGAATCCTACTGTATTTTGATTTTATTATCAATTATTTTCAGTTTTAGTGTGAAAAAATAACTGAAAAATCATGGTGTCTTAAAGTTTACAAAATGCAAAGTATTATTTTGGAATAATATTGTAAATCATGAAACAAGTCAGCTTTAAAAAGGGGTAGGGTAATTTCGTTTATCAATGGAAAGCTTTTTTCTGTTTTCTTTTTTGTTTTTAAATTTAATCTTGTAGTTTGTCTGCATACAAATTTTCACGAAAAAGTTTGAGATTAACTTTCATAATATTACTGAAAATATAAAATATAATTTCAGTTACAATTGTTTGTGTTATTAAACTTTATTTTATCATTGTTTCAAATTATTGTTATTAATATTTGTTTTGTTAAGCGTTCTTAATTTATGTTTAATTGGTTAACCCGTCGTGGACCAACCTATTTTACGTACGTGGTGGACCAAGTAGGGGGTCCACCCCTAACTCCCTCCCCCCTCCCTTACCTCCCCCTCCCCTACTAGGATTTCATACTTCCTGTTTCCGATTGGGCTGAAATTTGGTATATATAACCTTGATGCAAAAAAATCTTTGTTAATAAAACTTGATAAATTTCATATTGATTAGTGATTTCTGGGCTATGATGTCACCAAACGCAAAATTTTGAAAATGATGAAGTAAAAGAGCTAGAAATTTTGAAATTTGGTCATATTTAGTATTTTAAAAGAAAATATATCGTTCATCGATTTCTATGGATATTAATGACGTCATCAGCTATGATATTTTTAAATTAACTTAAAATACATAAGAGATGGCAACACGGAGCTAAAAATTGGCAAACCAACTTATATAATACCAAAATAACGGTACCTGTCAAAAAAAAATTACTCATTAGATATCGATTTTTGGGCTCTTGGTAACGTCATAGGGCCGATATTTGAAAGGTAGTAGCCCTAGAACTCTGAAATTTGTTAAACAAGTTTAAATTGTCATTCTAGTGTTATATTCAAAATTTTAAATGAATGAATGTATTTATTCCACTGCTTGCATAGGTGTGATGTGCAGTGTTGGAAAGACAATTACAATATAAATATATAAAATAAATTTGTACAACAGCTCAATATTTTATTATTCAAGTGTTCAGTATTAAAAAGCTCAGTATTCTACTCTTGCCTGTTCAGACTTCTTGATCCCCAATATCTGAATGCTTGCTCCCCAAATTTGGTCTTGGCTGTCGATGTCGTGACGTTTCCTCTTGTGGCTCTCCGAGTCTCCGCCCCTTCCGGTTTCTGTCCAGCTCTTGTAGTGGACGGCAGGCATTCTCGCAGTGCTTTGGGGTAGCCGGTTGACCATACCCTGTTCGCCATTTTGTTCATGGCAGTCTCACACATGGTTTCAATCGGGGGCCACTTCAGGACTTCACGCGCAGGGAGTGTTCTTTTCTGACTTGATGCAACTCTTGAAATAGTGCTGTAGCCACGTTTTAGCAGGTTTAGCGCCTCTGCAGAAGCATTGGCGAATAGCGTTTGACAGTATGTGAGATGTGGTATTGCTAGTGTTTTAGAAAGAAACTCTTTGTCTTGTCTCAAAAGATGTTTGCCAGCTCTGCGTATTGACTTTATAGCAACAAATACTTTATTTAAAGCCTTCTCACAGTGATTAATCCATGTTAGTGAAGGATCTAAAGTGACTCCAAAAGTGTTGCACAGTCAATTTGTTCAACATCACATAATTTTCAAAACTCTGTAGAGCAAAATTCATACGCTCAGCTGTCAGCTCATCTGTCTTACCCCGAGATATGATAGTGGTGTCATCAGCAAATTGGACAAGGTCTGTTCCATCCTTTGATCCGATTATCTCCGCGTGCCAGTCTAGGACATATAGTATGAAAAGAAGAGGCACCAGAACGTTGCCTAGGGGTACTCCGCACTCGACTACTTGTTCTTCGCTATATTCACCATTGATAACTGTGGTTTGTCGTCTGTGTTCAAAGTAGGATGTTAGAAAGTTCAGGGCAGCTCCTTCAATGCCTACTTGATTCTGTAACTTATTGAGCAATCTTTTTCGATCAATTGTATCAAATGTTGCCGACAGATCTAGGGCTGCTATGAGAACAATATTACCTTCATCAATTGCTTGGCCAGTAATGTCAATTATGTGGAGAAGAGCCGTTTCACAGCTGTGTCCAGGACGGAATCGGGGGCTGATGAGGGTATCACATTAATTTGCATTGCATGTAGCATAATTTGATTGGCGATAAGTCTTTCAACTATGCGAGATATTGCATTGAGTAAAGAAACAATGTGGTATGAACTGGGTTCTTCTTCTGGTCCTTTTCCTTTCCATATTGCTGTTACCCGAACTAGCTGCCAACTTGCAGGAAAACTCGATTCCGTTATACAAGCATTTGAAATTTCAGCAATTTTATGAGCAAATCATTTGGATATACATAACATTTATTTTCAGAATTTCTAATTTTTTTATGCGTTCATCCAAAATAACGTGATCTGGATCACCAACTTCTACTGTTTAGATTTTTTGAAATTTGGTATCCATTTGTATATTGCCAAAGTATGATATTATGCTAAATTTCAAAACAATTGAAATAGAATTGAAGAAATAACAGTATTTTTAATTTTCTGAAAATTCCCAATCTATTAACTTAGGATTTCAAGATTTCAAAGATTTATTTATCTTAAAAAATTTGAGCCAACATTTTTGGCATATATCTGTAGAATGTGGTAGTGCATATTCTGCATAAATTTGGGTCCATTTGGTAGGCTGGGATTTTTTAAGAGCTCAAACTTTTTCTCGATTTTCATTGGTTGTTAAGACAAAAAAAATCAATATTATAATAATCAATTATTAATATTGTTATATATTAAAAATTGCAGTGTACTATGATGTCGGAATTATCTGTTTAATGATGAATGGAAACATATATACACTTGATGTATAATACAAATATAATATGGGAATCAAAAAGTGGAAAATTGAAAGTAAAATGATACAAATACATTTTTGGAAAAATAAAAACTAGGTTTTAGTGTACTTAAATTGTATTATATAATTTCTACTTTGAATGTTGATGCAAAAATAGAAACTAAATATAAAATTTTCTTGTTATTTTGCTTGAAAATGTATTATAGTTTTTAATATTAAAAGTTGTTCATAGCATTACTATGCAGGCATACTATTCTAATAAAAGTTAATATGGATGCGTTACATTTTATATAAAATAAGGGTGCTGGTGTGAAATATTCGCTTATTTTTCGCTTAAGTGAAATCGAACTAAGGGCTTTTGGTGGCAGATTTCTTTATATTATTCAAGTTTGTCCCGTTTATAGTGTTATGGCTAATTTTATTTGAATATTATATACTATATTTGGTTTAATATGTTAATTTTTTTAAACTGTTGAGAGCATTGTTGGATCTTTATTATGTTTAAATTATCGGTCTAAACGTCCTATAACGTATGATTTTAACAATTTAGTATTTTATATTTTTGTTCAATTTGTTTTAGATACTTTGAATACCCATCGTTCAATTTTAATTGATATATGAAGTTGTTAGTTAGAATAATTATCGATATTTTGAGTTTCATCTAATTGTGTATGTAATTGTATTCTATTATAGCTATTCGGAAGATAGATTATATATGTATATTATTTAGTCAGCGAATAATTCTACTATTAATGAATGTTAAATATCATTATATTACCCATTTTAAATAATAATAAATTGGAGAATAGGAATGCAACAATATAGCATGCAGCAACATGTACTCATAAGTTTATAAAGATTGCACTGAAATGTAATAATCAGTCAATTATTAATTTTTACGAACATTTACACCGGTTATAACGGCATAGAATTGATTAATTGATTATAATAATAATCACAAATAACTATTCTTATTACTATAATTTATACTCGTTTTCTAAGCAATATTACACGAAAAACACTTAATCACAGCAATGGCATTTTATTTTTTCTCGTTAACCGATATAGCAATTTTCGTTCATCGAAATTCTTCTATTACGTGTAATAAATCAGTCTATATATTATGCTTTATAGTAAATATATGCAATTAATTTATTGTTTTTTATATACATTTTTACAAAATAATTATGTTGTAGTCAGTAATCACGTGCATTCAGGAATTATTAATTTGATAAATAATAAGTATTAATGTTAATTGTGACATTTTTTAAAAACTATAAACCATTAAAATAATACTTTTTGCAATAATCTAGAAATTTTGGTTAGCTTTATTTTTTTATTTTTTTTTCAAAATTTTCATGAAATCAATATTGCTAGTTATCGACTAATTTCCACATTTTGTTATCTAATCTCAGTGAATTCCCATCTCCTTTTTCTATGTGCTTTCTCTCCTTCCCTTCAGTATTTGCCGCTGAGCGAATTTAAACGAGTAACTCAATATGCTGTTTTTTATTTTAAATGTTTTGTTCCTTTACCATGTAAAACTCCATGGTTGCCTGCATTCGCTTCAAATACTATCCCTCTAACTTACTCCCCACTTACCTACCTTTCTAATTTGGTATCTAAATAAAGTATTCAAATCCGCAACAGTTATTTTCTTCATTCATTTGCAAAACCAAATTTTGAATGGATAATTTAATTGATAACGCCATTGGTTTCACTAATTGTTATTTTGTTCCCAATGGTTGTCAAAGTTCTATTTTTCAGCAAAAATTAGTTTAAACCTATATTTTGATTACTAAATCAAGGCTTTAATTTTTTATTATTATTTAATGTATTCACACGCTACCGTCCGAAACAAGTCTAAAAATTAATATAATAATAACAATAACTTTTATCATTCATGTGAAAATATCACGAACTGATTATTTTTTCTAAACTAAATAAGAGATAAAGTTTAATTTGTATAATATCTTTGAATTGAACCTTGTTACTATATTCCTGTCTTTAACAAGTATGTTGTATATGAAGGATACTTTTATCATATCCGGAATTATTAATAAAATACTTTGAATGGTTTTATAACTTTCACATGATCAGTTTATATATCTTATCCTATTCCATCATATTTTGATTGTATTTTCTTTTGAAAATATGATCCAGAACAGAAGTTCAGTTTGAAATATTTAGATGGGCGTAGATTTTTTCATAATATCCAAAAGCCGATTCCCTAAAAGCTTCCACATCAATTGAATGTCAGATTATTATGAGCCGATTTACTCAATATACTACTGGTAAATCTATTTTTATACTCTTACATAATAGGGTTCAAAATCAAAGATATTAAAAAGGGTGGTTAAATAAACCCTGGCTTCTAAAGGCTTGATTACTTTCTGTCTTTACAATAAACTTTAACGATTAACACAAACATATATTTTGATACGATGATATTATTATAGTTTTTGCTCTTTTAGCTATAGGCTACAAATTTATGTTTTCTAAAACTTAACAAATATTCCCTCTACTATTGTTACAGAGACCGCGTGTTTTATTTGCATTTGAACTTACACAAAATAGCATTGCATGTTTAATTTTTTATGCATAAGGCTGTTTTGCCTATTATAATATAAAGCCTGTAGTTAGTCGCCTTTTTAGGTTTTTATTTACAAAAACAACATAAATTTAATTTTGGCAGATATAGAATTCTATATTATTGTTCGTAATGTATTTTGAATGCTTTGTCCTGTCTGCAATACTACTTTATCAAATTTTGCTGTTGTTTTATTCGGATGATAATATTATCCTAGGATGATATTTTTTATTCCTAGTTAACAACGATTTATCACCTAACAAAATTGCTTAACATGAAACGTCCCTGCATTTTTCACAGTTACCTTGCTTTTTCGAGGTTATGTTTTTCGCTTTCTTTCTTGGTTTGCAGTTATTGTAGCCAACGTTACACCAGAAACCTCCAAAGATTCAGCAGTTACGGCATAGCAAGCAAACTTTGAGACGCAGCCTTTTTCATTCGCTCCGCCACTGTAATACATTCACTCAAGGGCATTACCGAACTATGGTTACTCATCGATTGAATAATTATCTCTATCATATTATTTGCGAACAGTCTAGTATCAGTAGTACGTCTTAAGCCGTGCAAGGTATAATAACTCACAAATCCAGCAGCAGTAAATATTTTTTTCACGTACAGTTCTATGGTATCAGTGCTGTTCAACTGGAACATTCGCAAAGCCTTCCATTGTTGGTTTAAAATAAAAAGCGTTCTTGGCCGCAGGTTTACATTGCACAGCATCCAAAAACATTTTAATTAAGACTATGGGCCATCTCGTTGACATCAAAATAACGTCGTAAGATGGCAAATTAATCAATCCACCAGTCTTATTTTTTAACACCACTGTAAGTGAAACTGCTCTGCTCTATCTTGAACGTATCAATACGCAAATTCTGATGTTTTCCGCTTCGTAGGAGAAGATGCTCACCCATTATATAAATGAGGGTGAGGGTGCTCATCAACTTCTTCGGTGTATCTCCAGTGTTTCAAGAATTGAATCCTCCCAAAGGAAATCCTCAGTAATTACTTTGTCTTCCAAAGATTATTCTGATACCCTTTTTCTGCAGAATTTTTTTCTAAGGTATTTCGAAATTGTTTTAAATCTCTTCCGAAAAAAACTTGTAATCCATCCCATGGCTTTGAAAATATTTGCAAATACAAAACAAACTGAAGTATACTACACATTTGCCTCTTAAAGTTTCTTAAATGATTACAAATTTCTGCAATAAAATGGGGCATCCAGGTATTCCATTCTTTCTTGATAAAGCCAATATTCTTCTCCGGCACCTTACTAAAGTATAATTGTTGCTTCTTGTTTTTCTCAATTGCCCAGTCCTGTTTCAATACATCGGCCATTTTTCTTGCAGTATTGAGTGCTACATGTTCGCTGTAAGTATTCTCATTGCCCTTCAATTTCGTCTTCGAACCTCCATTCTTCGAATTAGCTCTTGTCTTCACCATCCACGTCCAAATGATCATGCAAGCATGTAATCGACATTAGTTACCTGCAATTCTTCCATATTCCGAGATCATTGTAACACCACACTGACATAGACCAGAATTTATTTAGACTTCGCCAGTTAACTGAACTTAATTCAGATTACGCAGTTAACTGATATTTTAAATATGTTGCATGCTAAACTGAAATTTCAACGGGATAGTTGTAATATTATTGCAATTTATTTTATTTATCTTTATTTTAAGCGATACAATTTAATATTTTTAAACTATTTTATACCTTTGAAAAATTGTACGTTACAACGCAACGGAACATATCCAGTTATTACCTAACAAGCTGAAATCACCCGAATATTATTCTAACCATCCACATAAAACAACAGAAAATTCGATAAATCATTGGACAGAACTCACCGCTAGCTATTCTCGATTAGCGAAATCTTCGAGACTGCTAATCTTGTATAGCATAGGCGTCTCGACTGTTCTCTATTACTTATCAATGTTGCTTGTTTCACTATTATGAGCACTATATAATTTGAATATACCACGTTCCTTTTTTAACTTTGATGTTGTCTAAATTATATGTTGTCGTTGTGTGCATTATTGTTAATGAATTGTGCAAAAAAGCACGTTTTGCTAATGGTATTCTGTATAATGGTATTGTTTATGTATTGATATTACTAACGTATGTTATATAAATTAACATATATAGTAAATTAGCGCTTTTCTTGCGTTATAGTATTGAACTATTTGTTTGCTTTATATTTCCTTTAATTTCCTATATTTCCTTTTAACATCAAATTGTTTAGTTAATATAAAAACATTGTATGCTTTTATTAATAAATTTGTAGTTTAAATTATTATGTGGTAGGCTTGTTGAAATAATATATAAATACATAATATGTATTGTTTAAATAATCATCTATATGTGAAATATAATTTAATAATAATTTTATACTTTAGTCCTTAAAATGTAAATGTACTAAGCTTATATGGCATATAAATACGACGTATAAACTTTTTATCGCTGAATATTATATTTTTCTATGACACTAAAGTACAAGTACGCCTATACTGATATGTGCTATTTATAAGTTACACATAATATGTAGTAAATTTACTATTGCATACATAGTGCGCTATTTCATTTTATAAAAATGGAATTTTATCTTTATTACTATCTTATTAACATTATACATTTCTTACTATCCTTAGTACGCACATTACTTAGTGTTTCTTATTATTGCATTTTAAATAGAATGCATAAAAATTGATATTTACAAAAAATTGCTCTTCGTTTATTTACATTTACGGATAAATCTATACAGCTTCATAACAATGTATTAAAAATAATATATTGTGAAAATTGAAACAATTGAAATGAGCTAAAGTAAATGTATTTTAATTATAGTCATATAAATAGATTATTCAACAAATTCTTCGAACATATACAAAACAGAAAACATCATTTAAATAGTTTATTAAAGGTTAAACATTATTTGTATTAACATTCTTAATTATTTTATTTGCAAAAAATGGTTATTAAAATTATTTATTTTACACAATTTAATTTTTTTTGTTTTGATATTGCAATTTATTTTATTTATCTTTTTTTAAGCGTTTTATTTAATATTTTTGAAATATTTTATACTTTTGAAAAATTGTACGTGACAACGAAACATATCCAGTTATTGTCTCAATAAGCTATTTTTAAATTGAAACAAATTTTTCTATTATGTAATACTTGCTACAGTTTTACAGTTTTAAATAATACTAATCTCATTAATATTGATATTTTATTTCAAATCAATTCATATTTACCAGTCTTGTTTCTTTTGATTTCTGTTTATTCATAATTTGGTGCTCTAACAAAAACATACCAATATTAAAATTCTTTGTACAATTTTGTTTTCCATGAATACATTGTCCTTTATTTCAGAATCATGATAATGACACCATTGTTGAGCCGCCACTAGACAGTCCCGCTCCCACTCGAAGAGTAAAGGCCTTCCTGGTCAGAATTTGGTCTGGTTTTGATGCCACGTAAGTCTTATTTATCCTATAATATGTAATTATTATTTATTTTGGTATGATGCGCAGAAGAATTATATATTAGGTACGTTATAGCAATCTGAGCTGGTTACTACAATATATATATATATATACGTGTACATAAATATGTATTGTTTTTTAGTTAACATTCATTTAGCACAAAATGAAAAGACTTGTCAAGATCTGTGTGCATTAAATGTATTAATACTGTTTCAGAGTTTAAAGAGTTTTCAAACGAAATTGTCAATTTACCCTTAACATTTGAAATCGACTGTGTAATTGAAACATAATTTAATTTGAAATTGAATAACAATATTTTATAAAAATGTTTCTAAGAAAATATGCTTTCCGTGTAAGTTTAGATCACAGAGATTTAAATATATAGAAACGACATAAAAACATCTTCCTAGACAAAATAAGACCAGCCATTCATCATCTAGTAAGTGTTTGTGTACGTAAAATAAAGTAAAGAAACAAGTTTAATAAAATATGTATTTAAATTTTTCAATTGCAAAGATAAGCCTGCTTTTCGGATATATATTATGTGAAAAATTAATTACTTTAGCTTTCCAACTAATATATTAAAATACAACCTAATTTTATTATTTTTAGAGGAATATTTTGCTTAACAATATTTTAGAAGATAGGTCTAATATATTAAGCTGCATTTTCATATTTAATAATTTTAAATCATTCATAATAAGCAGCATAATTTCATTTAATGTTAATATTTTTGACAGAACTTCGCTGTTTGCTGGATTTCCCTACTAGTGTCAAAATAAAGTTACCTACAGTCACTGATAGCTTTGTTGCTTTTAATTTCATATATTTCTTTATGTCGTAAAATAATTTTTACTTTTCTCTAATCAGGTATGTAAAGCCCTTGCTTACACACAGTGGCCCTCTCCTCTCCGAATCCCTGCCCCGCTGTTGCCTTCCACTGGCTGAGATTCTCACCACGACTGAACAGATCACCCTAGCAACGGGCAGTGGCGCTGGTGGCAGCGGTATAGGTGTGAGAGAGGAGGGTAACCATCCCTGGGGTGGTTCACCCGGAGGTACGCCGCGTGGCCAGGATGACTCAGAGCTGATTCTGGCCTTTGATGAGTCAGCAATGGCTGCAGCGGCTATGGGCGGGGTGAGTGGACCATCATGTAACACGAACGTTGGAGATCTGGCCCTGCCTTTTGATGATCACCTGCTCCGCTCCAATAGTCCAGCCGTTATGGGTGGTGATGCTGAGGTTGGGAATTTATAATATTTAAATATTTTCGGTGTTTAACGATTTTAATATCCTTAATAAGGAACGTGGAAACACATAATAACTTTGTGGTGTTTGACTTAAAAACAGTGGAAAACTTTTCATAAATCGGAAGGCATCATATTTTGATTAATAATGTTAATTTTATTTGTGGTTATGGTTTAATATTGTGATATATTATCTAATTGAAATTATATTTATATCTGCAGAATATTTTACCGGGTAATTTCGCTTTATAAAATTCCAGAACGACAGAATAAGGCTTAAAATGAATTACTATTGCAATATCGTAAATATTAAGTATTACAAAAAATAATGACACGTCTTACCATACTATTTTAACAATATTTTTAAAAAAGGTAATTTTATTTTATTTTTCAAAAAGGTATTTCACTGAATGAAATAAATTTTCGAAAAAGTACGTACAAAATGCGCGATTAATTAAACATACTTTTAGATATATTTTCTAAGAATTAGGACAGCAAGATGTTGATAGCAAGATAGCAAAAGACAAGTCCACACTACGATTTTAGTTGTACAACTTTTCCTACAATAATTGTATGAAAAAGTTGTATGCAACTATTACCTCCACACTATACGATTTTATATAAGATGTATTGTGCGCGCGATTTTTTCTTTTCTTTCTTATTATGCAATCTTATTAAGATTTTTTTTATAATGTTTTTAAAGAATCGGCAGAAAGGCAGACATTTATTTCAAAAGAGTGGTTGCGACGAGAAACGGTTAAGCAAGATCGGAAGGTTTTCTAGAAGAAAGGATGAGCGTATCTTTTTAACATTCTTGAGAATGAATAAATTCTCACTAGTCTCAGGGTGGCCACACTAAATCAAAAATAAAATCAGAGTATATTTAGAAAAAAATCTAGTATATGTAAATCATCTTGAAATTGTAAAAAGCATTCAATTCTGTTAATCAAAATATAGACACTAGTTGGAATATCCATTTTCTATCGTAAGCAAGTCATAAAATTTTTTTTAAAAACCAATTTCTATAGTAGAATTAATATTAGAATGCGAGAATTAAGAAAATCCTTACGCCTATCTGCGTTATTATCTTTAAAAATAATATCTCCAATGTATTTAAAAATGTAACAACCCAGATAAAAGCTTAACAATTTAGATTCGTAGTGATTATAGTAAATTTTTCAGCCTTAAATAGGTGGCGATTCTATCATCTTTAGTATTTTTTAAAACTAATAAAGTTTTGTATTTTTAAACCGATGAATATAATTTTAATTTTATATTGCAGATGTAATAATACGAGAATATAAAAAGTATGATCTGCAATTGCATTATAATAGTAATACTAATTGACATTATTTTTTAACAGTTTCACTTTGATATACTTATAATTAATAAATATAATAAACATATATACTTCTTTTTAACATTTAACTTCGTGAATTTATGTTTAAAAGTTATCTGACAAATTGCTTTGCACTTTAGTATTGATTTTTATATTATATTATCGTTTGTTTAATTATTATAAAATTAGTTATTTAACATAGTTTTAAATATACATTTTTCTAATTAATAATATGTACCTATTATGTCATTGCCAACTACAATATATTTAGTACCTAATTAAAACTGTTAATTCACTTAGCTATATTCTGTTTTCATTTCAGGAGTTGAGTGGTTCTGTAGCTCTTCGACCAACAAGCCTTGATTTGAAAGGAGGGGTTTCCAATTCAGGCTACACTCCTAGTGGTGTCTAGACCATCTGTAGATTGTCTGAAAAGCAATTTTTAATGAACACTTTTCTCTCCATATAAGTAATTTTGTCAGCGTATTTTTTAGGAAAGCCCAAGAGTAATAACCAAGACGTTGTTAATGTTATGTTCTGATCATTGCAAGCAATGTTGCAACAACGGTGAATAATTAATATATCACTACTGTTATACAAGTAGCCGAACTTTCATGAAATGTGTAAAAAATTTATACATGTTTACATGTGTCGTGTATTTACTCAGTACATTGAATTTCAAAAAAAGCAAAGCACCACTTTAAAATTATTCTAAATTAATAGTTTGCACCGGATTAAACGTTTACTGATAGTCTATTGGTATAGCTTTTGACATTAGGTAACTTTAATTATATAGACGTGCACACACACAAAATGAAATCAATACATTTATAGTATTACACCATAGTCGATCGCCTAGTAACTCTCGAATGAGATTGTATATTCTTTTTTGCAAATTGATGTACAGTTCCGCGTTAACTTTAACGATTGGCACTGTATAATATAAGAGCAGTATATTTTACATTCATATAATATGTGCCTCTGTTCGATTAAATACGCAGTTGATAAAAACATATAAAAATTAGTATTATGTATGTATCTGTGTATATTATTACTTATGTCATTGTTCCAATATTTGTACTTCAGATAATTATAGTCATTGTTGTACCTTTCATTTTCGAGTTTCATACACTTTGATTCCCTTTAATTATAATTTTTATAATTGCTATAGTACGTACTCCAGTATATGTATTCTACCTTGATTGTCTGTGATTGTATATTGTTGTATTTCTGCCATCTATCCACACATTACTCGACTGATAATTTTTCGTTCATTAGATTCCTTTGCAACCAATAATATATTCCTTCTCAGACGCATAATCTCTTTTTTCCACTTCATGAAAGTGGCCATGTTTATCTGCTTGTATTTTTTTTTAAATCCCATCATACAGCCTATATGTATACACGAGAAGTCTTAAAATGCACATAGATACATATCAATTTGTGTCTATCAAAGATGCATTACAATAGTTACTTTTATTATTGGATCTGTTTATATATTCTTATTGTTTCTGACATGTGCGTGATTATTGAGTCACGGAATTTAAACGCATTTTTAATAACTTGGACACAAACTTTATAATTTTTAATTCTTATCTCTAATATATATTTTTTCATTTTGTTGTACAGTATAACTTGTTGTATTACTCAGTTAATTTTATTGATTAATTTTTAATAGTTTAATTTAAAAATTACAGTACTTTAAGTTAGAAATATCAGTTTATTATTGAATTAAGTATAACACTATTATATGTCGGTATACGTTTATTACTGTGTATAAAATCGTCTAAAAACTGATGTTTAAGTAAATTGATGTCAGTTAAACATTTTAATTAATTACTGGCGTAGGACATTATTAGCAATTATTATTATTTACTCCTAAAATCAAGATTTCCATATGTAATAACTTAAATCACTAAATCGAATAAAAAATCTTTAACAACGAACCTTTGGGTAGAAAATGTTGTTTATTTGATTAAAAGCCCTTCATATGGCAGTTTCAATTGAATTTTATATCCAATAAAATTGATTTGTGTACATCTATATTGTATACCATGTGAGTTTGCTTCATCATGTATATTGTGTGTTCACTAACATGTATAGTGCTAGTTTTATCACTACAATTATTAGTTTTGCCTTATTACATAATTCATTTCTCTAATATACTGTGTAATCTTTGCAAATATACCGACAACTGTTTATTCCACTTGTCTTGATATTTTTTCGTTAATAGGATAATCCGTCATATCATAGAGTAATTATCCAAGGAGTGTTTACTCTTATTAATTTTGCATACAGTTCAATACTGCTATTTACCTACCTGAAAGCTTTTGCAAAATATTGTTTTAAATACTGAGAGAAATTAAATCGTGTATGTAGTAAAACAGTTATACGGGCAATAAATTATTTATTATAGATAACTTGCGAGAGTTAAAATTGTATGAATATATTGTTCTTAAAATTAATTTAGTCATAATATGTTATACTACTTTTCCCTTACCCATTCACATCAAATTTATTAAAGTAAAACGATTATTTATTGACGAAAATTTGCAGCGCGATGTACATATATGAAATTGATGAGTGAGCACGATCTGTATAATCCAAATAATTTATTTGGTATAATCATTACTCTATGCGTCATATGTTGTTCTTAATAACTTTATTTCTATGAGCTTTATTTTTTGTATCCGGTTAACTGATAACTTACCTATAAGCATAGAGTAATAATACTATTAAATTATTACTTATGGCTATAAGGGTTTCTTAACTGAAAGAAGATAACGTGTCTTCCGCGAACAAAGAACATTTCTTGCACAATACATTTATTGGTCAAAGGCCATTGCAATTTAGTAGAAATAAATAAATAATATTCAACAGTAATAATTAACCTTAACATTTTCTTATATATTATTATTTCATATCATACATTTTTTCCAGTAAGTTTCTAAATACGTAAACTAGTAGTGTACTTAAAATATATCATTCTAGTGGTAATAGTAACAAATATTTATTTAAAATTTGGTAACAAATCCAAGTGTAATGAGTCCAATCCATTGACTGTATAAGGTTAGTCAGGAAGTCAGCTGGTAGATCATTCCATTCTTGCTGCACGCAGTTCCAAAGATTGTCCAGCCCATGGATTTCTAACTTTTTGACTCGGCACTCGAGGTGGCTCCATAGGGACTTTATAGGTAGGTCAATCCATTCTGAGCAGTAAGGCATTGAAGACATCGACGGCTGGTGTTGATAGGGGCATTATCGTGCTGAAAGGTTATGTGATGACGTGGGAGATCCAGGGGGAGAACACTTTCTTGAACGAGGTCAATGTAGGAATGTGTGTTAATGTGTGTCACTCTACTATAACAGTGTAAATTTTGTGACGCCTAAATCTTATGTTAACACGTTTTAAGTAGTATTTTCTTAATTTAACGCATTAAATTAACGAAATGGGGGATATTATTATTCCATATCTTACTGTAACGCGTCATACTCGTGTGTTATATTAACGCGTCATTCAAATGGGTCAATTAAAATGTAAAATTTGGAGATATTATTTTGCCATTTGCATTATCATACGTCCGTATATATATATATATTATTAGCCAAAAAGTGTGTTAGCTCATATCACAAAAGAATTGAAATAAGCGTAAAATGGGTTAGCTCATTAAACATATATTCGACTTGAGCTAACTATGTTTTTTAATATAATTGTCAAGCTTTTCAGAAGGTAATTTAGAACTATATTTAATTAAATGTGTTATCTTATAAATTAAAGGTATCATCAATTTAAGTATCTTATAGTAATTAACAAATATCTGTCTTGAGCTGTTTAGAAAAACTATGGTACAATTCGTAGAGATACCTATA
>JAYRBW010135379.1:0-15569 GCA_036023295.1 Invenusta paracnida
TACATACACGATTTAATTGCTCTCAGTTTTTAAAACAAATACAATATAAGCTCTTACGTAGGTAAATAGTAGTATTGGCATGCAGAATTTAAAAGAGTGAACACTCTTTGTATAATTACTCTATGGTATAAATGATATAGCTATGGTTATAGTACACATGTATCTCTTATTGATTTTTCTGTAAATTATTGATACTAGAAAATCGTTATATTTTAATAACATTTATTTAAATGGCTAGACAAAAAGTAAAATATGATATATATAAGTAGTGTAAAATATTTGTATTGGAATGAATTTAAGTGTAAATGTCTATATTGAAGCAATTTTAACACACGTAAGTTGTCTATAAATTATATATATATTATATTGCATTCATATCTTAGTAATTAAACGGTTTTACTGCTGTGAATTGTTATTTAAATTTTTATTTTCGAATGAATTATTTTTTGATTTAATAATCAATAATCAACACGCTACTTATTGAAATACTGATTTTTCAGGGTCGCCTCGAATATCTCGTCAAATGGCAGAACTGGTCAGTCAAGTAAGTAAAAATTTCCGACACAAATTCAGTATAACCCCTTTTGAAATAAGCACTATAATACGCAGTGTGTCTGTCGTTTGTCAAGATAACAGTTATAGGTATGGGTTTTGGTGTGTCCAAGTTGTACGTAAATTCACATTGGAAGCACCAGGATATAGCGCTCTGATTGATCGATAAATAACCACTACTTCCGTTCTGGTATTATTTTTTGTTCTAGTCTAGTTGTAGTGCAAAGGTATCTTTTCTGATTGTTTTCACACACGATACGATCGGATGTAGGATGTTTCTTTATCAATTCAGCGATGTGGTATGTAGCCTGACTGGTGTAGGTAGAGATATTGTCGATAACAAAGCGTACCTCTACTAGGTTAACTTAGTTCCTTGTTAGTAATACTTTAATAACCACTAAAATAAGATGCAAATTGACTTCAACAAATCTAACTTTACATGACGTATGGTTCGATAAATTAGCCGGATTACCTGCCCCCACCCCCAAAGAATGTGGTTTGACATGTACTAAGTCTCTTGCAAACATTTAAGGGGGCCGGATAATAAGGTGGGACATGCAAAGATAGCCTTAGCTATCTACCTGCCTTGTTCGTCATAGATGTCTCACTGAGTACAACCATCAGTCAGAGGGTCCTACTCGACAAGAACTCAACCACAATCTTTCTTTCCCTCTGTCATGCGTGTTTACAATTTAACTGGCAGGTTTATCGTGCTATTCGATGCAACGGTATTGAACCTCGCTAGGATAATGACTTTGGTGTTAACTCCACTCTATAATATATGTATATGGATGAGCCCGAATATTCCAAGCTTAATTCAAACTTGGTAGCTGTTATATATACTAATACTGTCCCTCCAAGACTGAAACTGGGATTGACTTGTGTGACCGCTGGGTGAACTATCGATCCATTTCTCTCTCTCTCTCTCTCTCTCTCTGATTTTGTTATACACCTATAAATTATCTCGGATTAATACCATGTATATAATATGTGCTTACAAATTCCCGATTTACCGAGTGTTTCATTTTTTTATTGATTTCGTCAACTCTCTAAACCACTGAGTATTTTCTATTGCATTTGTCTATCCACGAATATTTTATAAACATTGCAAGTTAAGTTTAAGTTCTAGTGTTAGTGTTAGGTATAGCAGCGTTATAATATGGGCCATATACCAGTTTAAATGACCTTAAGTGTACACCTATTATAGCAAACGCATATATGTAAGCCTCTTTATGTAAAGAGTATTGTAGTGTACTGTGTAGTTGGTATATTTCTGCAAGTTAGTCTTCATAGGTGTCTTTTAGCTCGCTACAAAAGTAGACATTAGAAAGATATAATTGATTGACGGCTTACAAACTACTTTATGGTCTTCCCAAATTCAAAGTGTGTAGTTTTGCTATATTTAAACTTTCAAGAATATATTAAATTCTGACATTTAATCAGCTTATCACGCTTAATTCATTTATTCGTGTATTACATTTTTATAATTGATATTGATTCTCTTTTCGGCTTATATACTGCAAACTATAATTATAGTTTTTCTAAATTGCTTGCATAGATTTCTAATGATATTACTATAGTTCCAGAGTATTAATAGAGTGCAGAAATGGTATGCTTACAGTAAAATCCATACTTTTCGATTTGTTTCTTATAATGGCTTGAAGCAATATATCTCAATATATATCTCTTTTACATGTATAGAAATGACTTTATGTTATTATTTGGTATTTAGAGAGAAACTTTTATATGTATATGATTATTTTATTCATTTCGGTAAAGTAACAAATATTATTGAAACGAAATGCTATATATAATGGTTGCAGGAAATATTTGTCTTATGTAAAGATATACGTATATCAAAAGCACTATCAACCAGTGACATTGTGAAGGCAATGAAAAATAATCTTTAAAAGCTATTAGCTTATAATAGAAAAGAAGAGAAAGAGAAGGTGTGTTTAACTAAATCGAGCCACTGACCAACGGATTTGAGAGATTTAAAGAAGCTGCAGGGTACATTTCTTATAACATGCTTACTTAGTATAACTTACTAGGTATACATTTTAGAGTTATGCTATAACTTTGCTCTACGTTGACATGTTTATATTGTGCCTCTTTGTTTATTATAATTATTGATTTCAAATGTACGAGAACTCGTAGATATTGATTAATTTTGACTGCTTGTGGATATTATGGTTTTAGAGTTTTGAATAATAATATTGCTTGCAGCTGATTATCAGAGATTTGTGTTGTTTTTAGTTTTGTCCTATATATTATGCATTTACGTATATATGCAGCTTTTTATTTCTTGCAAAATATCAACGACAGTGTTTACAGATAGGGCTATTTTTGTTTTAGAAGTAATATTGTTTATATTTTTATGAGCATGTTTATTATCCGAATTTAACTTTGATTTTCTTAGTTCTTTTATTTGAGCTGAGGAATATAATGGCCGCAGTCAGATTGATTTGTTTATCTACGTGTAACTATAGCGACTGTTGCCAAGCCTTCGAGTTTCGGTTACTTTTTTGAAAATATAATTGTTTTAACTTCTCCTATAATTATTTAGAAATACATGTAAAGTATTATTTTTATATCAGAATAGCATTTAGCTGATGATAGAAAAACAGGTTAAATCGACAAAAGTAACCGAAACTGGTATGTTTGGCACCAGTTGCTACGCAAACGAAGCTGATTGACAGTATAAGTATGCATATAAAGTCATTTAAAACCTGTTTATGCCTATATTTATCTGATCTTGTAAATTAACGACGCTATTGATCTCAGTTTTTGACATGATAACTCATTCATAATATTTAAAAAAAACCTGTTTTAGTCGTTTGTCTGTCACAATTTTATTTCATTACTATTGTTTATGTCCAAATATTGTACAACAAATTGACGCAGATCGATATTATATACTATAAAATATATGTGCATAAATTAAGCCGAAACTTATCACACAAGACGTACCAGTATAAGTGAAAAGGGGTTAGTTAGCACAGGATAGCTCTCTGGGACCGTTTAGCTCTACATAATTTATTAGCTAATACACTACTCTGGAATCAGACTCTCCGATTTATTCAAATGTCCTTCCTTGATGTCTCTGGTCTCTCTCCTACATATAGGTACATAATCATTTCGATGAAAATGAGAAAGAGTTTTCACTCTGAGAGCTCGAGACTTGAACTTCGATAACCTATAAACTATCCATATCAATTAGTCTATATATTCTTCTGTTATATGGACTCACCAACTGTCTGTCTGTCTCTCTGCCTCCACGACGTAAAAGAGAACTTTGAACAGGGGCGGAGATAAATGCCATGCGGAGAGAGAGATTGGGAGATACGTTTTGTAACCAATTTTCGATTTCCACGTCACATCTGTGTTGTATATCGGGGGGCCCGCATGTGTAGAAATTATGTTATGCTCTTTTGAAATACCCCAAATAACAATTTTATGACTTATATAATATATGTATATAGGTATAAGAATTATAATAAATTGTTACATGATATTAGTTAATTTGATCGATAATTAATTTATGACGATGTCGGTTATATATTATGTCACTTTAAATATATTGATTACAAATTTATTTCTATCCGTAGGTACTGTTTCATTCAGCGGGTAAAACATACCTTTCGGTTATAATAGGCCTGTCTGTGTGTTTATGGATCAATACAAATCATGGAAATTAATGAATCAATACAACATATACACATCTAGAATAGCAACATAAACTAATTGCATTGAAAATATTATGACCTGTACATTTGCAATTGTTGGCAGCATATTATTTCCTTTCAAAACTGCAATTTTATATGCTAACGCATTGACATACTATTATAGAAAATAAAATATATCCAAAAAGTCAATCGATATTGTCTTTTTTGCTAATCTTTTTTATCGTGGTAATTTAAAATCTAGGAATAATCTATTTTTTTAGCACAATCTTCTTTATATTGCTACGCCATTTTTCAGACAGCCAATTTATCTCTTTTTAATTGGGTCTACATTATAGTGGCTTAAATTTCGTATTTTATTCAAAATTCTAGAAAGTCTATAATAATAGATAATTGCTCTATTTTTAGTATTCAATAAAAATAAATAAACAATTAGTCAGATTAACGATGACTTATATCCAGTTTAAAAAAAAGATTTATTTTTCAATAACAGTAATGTGAAAACAAGTATAATTAATATCAAAACAAAAACGACAGCGTCTCAAAAATGAAAGCTATAGAAATGAGTTTCTCAAAATGGGGCAATTAAAAAAATTTTTACTGATACGTAGAACAGTCATTGAAGAAGGTGATATGAACAGGCACAAAGAATGAATAAAATGCTTACAAAGCTTTTTGTTAAAATGCAAATCCAACAGAGCATTATGTAAACTATCGATTTGTAAGCTCAACTACTCACCAAAAATATGAGAAAAACAATACAATTTATATATAACTGTTTTATTTTTCTTCTAAATTTTTGTCAATAACATTTTTTTTTATTTTATCTTTGACAGAGCTCGTTTCTTGGCTTTCAATTTTGCGTCGTGTTTTTGGTTTGAATAATTACTCAATATATATATTTGTTTTAACCATTCTCTCCTTCTTTTTTTAGACTCCAAGTTAATTGACGTAGACTTCTAGTCGTGGGTGTAGATGGATCTAAATTTAACCAAGCTTCTCGCCCCCTTCTCGATAAGAATATAAATTAAAACTTGTCTGCAATATTATATATCCATATATCTTTATATATATTTTAATTACATTAATTACAGCTTGCGTGACGCAAGTAGGAAAGATTTTTTTAATATCCCCATTTAAGTTTACACTGGCTTCTCGCGTGGTTTATTTCTTCTTCTTAAATTACGCATTTAAATGAAATTTTATAACGAAGAGAAAACACTTTCTGATATTAGTCTATCATGTCTGCTTCAGGATAGCTTTTATTTAGTTGTAAATGTTTATAAATCGCTCTCTGAGAAATTAGACGTACTTAAATATATATATGGGATATGAAATTGTACTTGCGGGTGTTATTGTTAATTTTTAGTGAAAAATAAACTATACCAGCTTTTTATTAATATTAAAATTTAGGCAATGCAGTATTCCTAGTGCAAATGAAAATTTATCTCATGGACTAGTTAAAAAAGATATTATAATACAGAGTAAACAAATATTAGCATTAAAAATGCACGGAAAGTAACCTTATTCTAAATACTGGTTTAAAGTGTTATTAAAATATCCAATTATTTTAGAATAAAACAACAGTGTCGCGAAAATTAATGCCAAGAAACGGGCTTGAAGTTAAAATATTAATTAATACATAATATTCAAGATATGTAGATAGTTAAGTCGTTATACTGAGATTCATATCGGTGCATAACAGTCCAGCCAAAAATTATATCTTACAATACCGGCTATTAAAAGTCAATAATATTTAGTAGGATAGAATACAAACTCGAAAGTAGTTCATAAAAATTAAGAGAACAAAAATAATCCTTGCTTCTTAAATTAGATGTATTTGTCACTATTTTATACTAATTAGTCTATGGAACATAACTCTAATCAAGGTTCTTTTGAGCTTGATTTTGTTCTCGAGAACCTGACGGTCTATTAACAGTCTAAAACGGGCCTATTCTCTTAGACTTAATACCATTGTGGCCTTATAATAAAAGAAGTAATCAATTATATATGACCTTAAATGACCACGTTGGCCAATGGTGATAGGAAAAAGCGGCCACAGCTGTCCCTAATAAACCTTGAAGGACCTATTTAAGTGATTTCAAAGTAGATTTGTCTCCTCCAACATTCCTTCCCTCTCTCAACCCTTCAGACACAATTCCTGGGAGCCCGAAGCCAACATTCTGGACAAATATCTAATTGATGAATACAACAGCAATGGGTGAGTTGAGCCAAATTCTTAGCCTGCTTTTATAATCTACTACCCACATTTGATCTCAGAGATTTCTATGATATATTGAGACACTGTCAACGTGTTTTAGGACTCTCAGAGTACAGTGTTTTGTGCCATAATTGAAAGTTTTACGTTTTAAATAATTTATTGTCATACTTTACGAAAGGTGTTATTTATTGATATATATGAAAATTTTTAAAAATATCTCAAAGACAACATATAAAAGATGGCGCCAAGAATTAAAAATATACAAACACAGGTCAACTAAGAGTAGCTGTCGTCTTGTGTAACTTACGATCAAATTGAATATGCATTCAGCCTTACTTGCTCCTCGTAAAAAGATTCAATTACAGCTTTTAGGGATGGGTATAATATTGATTCTCCTCTAAGCTAAGAAGAATTTGTGCCTCCTTTTTGAGATATATAATATGTAAGGCGTACATTATTCCAAGTTGTGTGGTACTATTTATAGTTTACAAACTAGGTGTGGCAAGCTTCATTTAGTGGGTGTGCCGCCCATTTTCGACGACTTCCAATCAATAAAGTGTACTTGGAACTTTCGCTGAGGGATCCTGGCACCTGTGGGGGGGGAGGAGGGAGTGAATACTCAGTGTAACTCGCTACAAAATAATAGGCTTTCGTGGAATTATGAGCTGATGGAAGGCTGGATTACATTCTCTTTTGACAACTATAATGTACAATCAAGCTGATTTGTTAGTTGTAAAAGTACATTTGTTGCATAAAGATTACCTCGATCTTAATAGTGTCATAGTTTGACTGTTGGATATAAATCTATTATGCGCCTTTCACTTTAAACATTTAAATTTGATTTAATCTTTATTAATTTCTAATTGACTATACTATGACAAATTAGAAACTCAAACGTAAAACGTGAACTATATTAATTAGCTTCAGTATTGATTTGCACCTATTCAAGGTCGTTTGTGGCCCCAGCAGAAGAACGTACCGGGCGGGACCGAAAATCGATATTTTAGTAATAATAAGCAATTGATTTTACACTAATAACGTAATTTTAGTAATATTATTGATTGATTTTTGATTCTACGATTTCGTCCGTTAAAACAATTTCTTCGGTCAGCAATGATTTAATTTTAATTAAATACTAATAAATAGTTTTATTTATTTATAAGACAAATTATACTTACTCAACCGCTGGAAACCACCTACAACATAGAATAATTAAACACAGAGATTTCACTCTTATTGGTTCTGTATAAAGTTCAATACCTACTACTATTTTGGATACCCGAAAGCTTTTACAAAATATAATTTTTACGTAGTATATATTACAGACAACTGAAGTGTGTTATATTGACATCAATTTACCGCGCGATGAATATGAAATCAATAATACGAGTTTTAAATTATACTCTACTAATACGTTAAGTGCAAAATCAAGAAATATCATGTAGCCCTATATACTCTCTATTAAAACGGAAACAGTTCTATTCACTTTTATAATAGCTAAGTAAGAGAGTGACACATCTCGATTATATTTATTCTGACACATTTTGAATAATATTCCCTCTAAATTTACCCAAAATAACTGAATTATCGAAACTTTTGCGATGTAATTTATCATGTAATGTTATATGCCAGTCAATCTCGAAACTTATATTATGCTAATAATTGCTGCAATGCCTTTGTCAAGTGACTAAGTAATTCACCATGTTCACTAAACTATGCGTAATCCATAAACTTTGCAGTTTTTGTTTGCTGGATTTTAGACAAATATAAATTGAAACAAAAACACAAGCGGGACAAAAAAGTGAAAACCAAGAACCAAGATTAAAGACATCTAAAAAAAATATTATTGAAATTTCGTTGTTCTGTCATCTTTGAAACTATTATAAAGAATATCATACTTTATAAAGAAAAGCCTATATAATGACTTTAGACTCTTACAAAGCTACTATATTCTACTTCACTAACGTTTTTTCTAAATTGAAGACTTTATCCATATATTCCAAATTTTAAGTTATTCATTGACTCAATTGGGGCTATTCACTGTACACCTTGGCATGATATATCTAAATTGTCGCTGGTGTATATTTCCCTGTGCCTTGCTCCGATCACTACTACCATTCGTTTTGGTATGCCCAGCTGATAAGAGCTAATAAGCTCCAGATGTACGTAAATGTGTAAAACAAAATAAGTAATATATAATACGTCTATTTTTGACAAAAACTATTCTATTTTCCACCTTTAAAGTGATGTAAAGCTTCATCGTATATTTCCCGAAAAAATCAAATTTGTATTTTTTCTTCATTTCAACCGGAAATCTGTCGAATAACTCAATAATTTTGTGGCAAAAGGATGTTTAGTTACATGCAAGCTTTAGCTATAAGATAAATTGTATTATAAACATCTACAAATCGATCAATTGACAACATACTGGAAAAGTCGTATATTTTGTTAATGCATAACCATAGAATAATCACTATACTAGACAATATCGTTTTAACTAGAATATAGATTTTTAAACAGCATATATATTATAAATCGATAATAAGAAAAAAAATCGATATATTTTATGACAATTTATTGAGAAAATTGTTAGCTATATTAAGTAGAGTGATATCTAATTTTCTATTAAATCAAAACATGAATTCTTTAAAATGCATTTGGTGATATATATATGGTCGAAGCGTTATTAGACCTAAATGCCTGTTTTATTTGTCCAATTTATATCGAATTACGAGACAAGTTTATCATGTAGATCAGATCACATTCTCGACAACTTACATCAACAACAGCAAGGTATGAAGTACACATTGACACACATAGTTTGAGTTATTACGAAAGAAACATTGTGGATCTGTCGAATTCTAAATTGCTACTCACACAAGGTACAAATTCCACGCAATACAGTATATATTTCTCGAAGTAGGATTGTTCAGCTCGACATTATTACCGAGGTAATTGCGTCATCTAATGAGTACAAGGTCTATGGCCTATGTATGTGTGTTTATTCGACGTGCTTGGAGTATTTTAACCTGCAGTAATTGTGGAGATAAAAAATGTCTCCCATGTGCTTTAAACCTACTCTCGGAACCAAGATATTACATTATTGCATCTATTTCCAGTAATTATTCAAGCCAGTCGTATGCATTATGCTGTGCATCGACAATGAGAACACAATAACACATAGCCTTGTATTCCTACAATACCTCAGTAAGTATATTATGAGAAAGTTCTCAAGCAACATTACATTATTATCAATCAATATGACTTCAACAGTTCACAATTAGGTACAATATGTACACAAGTACGCCCCTATTGATAGTCTATGTCACTGTATTTCTGCGCGT
The DNA here is from genome assembly GCA_036023295.1 of Invenusta paracnida. Classification (NCBI taxonomy): domain Eukaryota; kingdom Metazoa; phylum Platyhelminthes; order Proseriata; family Coelogynoporidae; genus Invenusta; species Invenusta paracnida. Next base: position 9,801 of record JAYRBW010135379.1, read on the forward strand.
AGCTGGGTGTGTGTTCTTTGTTTGTTTGTTTTTCAGGAAATATTATGGGCCTGATTAATTGATCTATGCCTCCTATATGTTAATGCCAATGTTATCTTTATACGTTTTATAGTTGAAACTATAATTGCGATGACATGACGATGTGGATTATTAATTATTTCTCGTGTATACTGCATACTAGTTTCGCTCTTTTATCGTTAAACAAACATCCATTTTCTCATATTTAGTTAGCGCGCATTTTAATGTGCAGTTTTATTATCATGTAGACTTTTAATTAAAGCATATTCAAATTATGTTCCACGTGTGTCTACCCACGTAGTATATATTATAGTATAACAACTATCTCAGAATCGAAAGTATATCTCTCAAACGGCCATTAGTCGGTAACTATGGCAACACTGCTGCAATCTTCATCGGTTGCTTAGTTACCGCGATAGAAGTACACCGTTTGGAGTCTATACTATCTATTCTATGCATTGTAAACCAGAGCTAAGATAGAAAAATGTTGGGAGAGACTGGAGAGATGCAAATATTTGTGAAAGTGAAACCTTCCACCCTCCCTGAACCATAGACCGGTGTACGCTGGATGGGGTAGCCGGGGTCGAAAGTCCAAAGTGCCTCAGGGTCTCCTACTGGCCTCGCATAACTCCTTGACAACAGCATCGCACGAGCTATCTCTGGACAACCATGAAGTAAGTGCCTCGCCCCCCCCCCCCCAGCTCTCTGTAGTATAATAAAATGCATCTTACACAATATTCTTTGCTTTTTTCGGGTAATTTATGAATATCCTGCGATTACAACACAGCCCCTCTATTTAGACTCCTTAATAGCTTTTTTTAGAGATGTAAACATATCTATTTAAAGTATGAAAAGTATATTTTGTTCCACTTTGGGGCCTTTTAAAGTTGTTTAAATCAATGACAACAGCAGTATTCTTACTCTGAGAAAAATGACCTCCTTTTAACATTTGCCAGCCAGGAGAGGTCGCCTAAAACTCGCGATAACTCGGTTATTCGGGGAACTATTGAAAAACGGCTTTCACAGCTGGAATCTGCAGAACATATTAATGTCTCGATAATGTCTCAATTTGAAAGCTCTCCTTGTGTATCTCGCCCATAACAAGTTATGTAGGCCCTGAAGCCGCCGATACCCATGTAGTAGTTGGGCAAACATGTTGTCCAGCATATTTCATTGAAAATATTGTACAATATGTGCTATAACAATGGCTAAAATGGGCATTTTCATAATTTATTTAAAAGTAATCACATTTTTATTTTCTTCCTTTCTGAATTATTACATGAAATTAATTCGTACCCGGATGGGTGTACTGTCGATTTGAGATATAAAAAGTATATTGTTTCACCTGTTACAGAGGGGTGCGTTTTTAGAGTATTGTCATGTGACACCCCTGTGGGTCCACAATTATAGTAAATGTAGCGCTAAAAGTTGTAACATTTTATTTTAATAAAAGTCATTGAGGGAAAGTAGGGGAGAAAAAGGCATTTAAATCGTTTGATGCCGCCGTGTGTTTAAAGTATGAAGATGGGCAGATTCCCTTCTTGTCATTATTGATCCATATCTATAGCCTTGTTAGACAGTCACTAATCGATATCGATTACATTTACAATGACTAATGTAGAGCATATTATTATATACATATATTCGTCTATCAACATTTGCAGACAAGGTAATTCGACCATGTAGATTTAGAATATAATTTTTAGAAATGCTCTAAAAAAATCGGCTCCTAGATTTATGGTGACATACATTACTACTTTATTCCCATGAAAAGTGTTGAGTAGTATATTTTTTATAAAATCAAAACGAAAATAGTTAAAATAATTATATTTAACAACACATGCTATAAAGTAGTAATAATAACGTAATATAAAATCATAAATGCTTGGTCCACACTATAATGACCAAAGAATATAGGATTGTAAAGAAGGCTCACTCTTTTGATTCAAGCGGAAAATCCACCATTTTGAAACTGCACCAAAAATATAGAAATGTGCGTCAGAATGTCAGCTACAATAATATGTAATATATAGGAGTATAGCTTAAATAATAAAATAGTTTTTCGATAGCGGCAAATAACTAGTTTTGCCTATATTATTTGATATGCATAGCCTATATTGTACGGGCACTTTATTTCGTATTCCTATGGCTTAAAAGTAGACAAAAATAGTTATTTGCCGTTATCGAAAAACTTTTATTATTATTCAAGCTACACTCTTATAAATTATATATTATTGTAGCTCTAATTCAGGCGCAGATTTCTATATGTTTACCTTTCATATCAGTACTTTATATCGTGTACATTTGCCAGTTTGAATTCTCTTGGTATTATTATTCTATGATACTAACCTTCCTTCCTTGAATTGCATATCTATGCAGTTTTATAGGATATATATATTCTAGTAATTGTTGACAGTGTTATGTTCTTAAAAATATTAGATAGCTCAAAAATATCAAATGGTGGAAGTATAAGCTGTCGTCTTGTGTGTCTTACGGTCATCAAATTGAATATGCATTCAGCCTTACTTGCTCCTCGTAAAAAGATTCAATTACAGCTTTTGGGGATGGGTATATTGATTCTCCTCTGAGCTAAGAAGAAGATGTACCTTCTTTTTGAGATATATAATATGTAAGGCGTACATTATTCCAAGTTGTGTGGTACTATTTATAGTTTACAAGCTAGGTGTGGCAAGCTTCATTTAGTGGATGTGCCGCCCATTTTCGACGACTTCCAATCAATAAAGTGTATTTAGAACTTTCGCTGAGGGATCCTGGCACCTGGGGGGAGTGAATACTCAGTGTAACTCGGTACAAGATAATAGGCTTTCGTGGAATTATGAGCTGATGGAAGGCTGGATTACATTCTCTTTTGACAACTATAATGTACAATCAAGCTGATTTGTTAGTTGTAAAAGTACATTTGTTGCATAAAGATTACATCTATCTTAGTGTCATAGTTTGACGCACAATTTGGATGTAGATTAATTATAAATATCGATTAAAATGACGCAAAAAATAGTTTCAACCCTACTTATTGTTTTCATAATTAAAGTTAGCATAAATGGGCATTTTTGTAAAAGCAAAAACGGTCAGAAAACTGCTTTCGATAATCAATCAGAGTTGAAACACTCTCGATCTGTATCTATCTCCATGACGTAAAGATAGCATCGAGACCGTATTGGTCTATTATTCATAAATTTAAAGAAATATTGTTATTTAAAAAAAAATCACGTTATAAAATATTTCAGAAAAATATGTTTTAAAATTTGATATTTTAACTGCGTATTTGTGAAATATTCCCTTATCTATTACAGTGGAAAGAAAGCCATCTTTCATAATGATATGTACGTAATATAACTCAGCTGTGTTAAGCGAATGTGAAATGCGCCTAGCTTTGTGAGCAACCCAACTTTACCTAGGAGGGCGCAATGCGCAATAGGCAATAGCAGCTATAATATACATACAAACTCACATATTATACAGAGAGAGAATGAGCACAGAAAGCCTAAAGCGAACGCCTCTCATTAACATTCACATTGTTGTCGTCTAACTAGGTCACCGTTGCTAATGACAAAATTCACACTCTCAACATCGCCGCAAGGTCGCACGCCACGCACAGCCACAGCCTAAAACAGCTGGCCTGCATTAGCGCGGCGACGATTACGTAATATCTGCCTTTCTCTCTTTCTCTCTCTTCGTTACCTTCCTTTGTTGAGGTCGTCGACTGCTATTTCCGGTATATTTATGTGGGCGAATTAGACTCGGAGCTGCAATGAAGTATGTTCCTCTTAAATACCATTCATGAGAACCTTGTGTCGATCATATTTGGACTGAATAACTTGACAGTTCCTGTGCGGGTATCTGCATGCATGCTTGATGAACAACATTTGCGCTGGCTTGTGTGTCAGCCTATAATGCGGCTTGACTCATAGATAGGAGAAAATAATGAAAACATGTTACATTTTTCTTCCATTTTAATAAGTCATACTTTTAAAAACAGTCGCATTTTTTGTGTAATACACAAGCAAACTTAGCTGGCAAACTAGTTTGTTTTGTGTTTACATGAAATATTTTGTTGGTTAACCTTTTCAAAGTATTGGGCAGGTTTTAATATTTTGGCCAACTAAGTTTGCTTGTGTAGACTTATAACTTGTATTGCTGTCCCTTAGAAATTGATTAAACACTAACTTGCCTATTTTAACGTATTATATCAAACTCTTGACAATCGAAAACTTCAGTTTGAATGTAGATACTTTATCTATAATTAATTAGGCAGTTGAAAAACATCTTAGATGATGAGCCAATAACTGTGGTCATTAATGTGAAACATTTGTGGTAAAAATCTATGTTTGCAATTTACTAATGATTATAATATATCTAAAATGTTCTTAATTTGTAGATTTACATGATGGACACTACCTTTATGAATAACTTAGTAGATATAGAACTTAACTGTATTATAATTTATTCGAATGGACTACTATAACAGTAGTATTACGTTTTTATTTTGAATTATTTGAAAAAATTCGTTATATCTTAGTTTTGGGTATTATGTAATGTATCGATTTTTATATTATTAGTCATTAATAATAATATAGTAATTTCGGGTTTTGAATATTATATAATTATTAATAATATGAATGCTCAAATCTTCACTTCTCGTTTTATTAATTAATTGTATTATATAAATCAAATATCATTATTCGCTCATATATTCGTTTTCGTTTCACATTTGCATTTATATTCGTATTATTCTAAATTGTGTTTACGTTTACGTTTTATCTATTCTCTTCTCTTCTCTTTCCTCTCCTCTCCTTTCTCATATGTCTGTTCAATTTTTGATCTCACTATATATTTCGTGGTAATAACTTTTATAATTTTAGACAACAAACTTTTTTTAAGAGTACTAATTCGGGTTTACTACTAAATCCTCAATCTCATCACCCTAAATATATCTTTAAAAGTCTTCTATATTCTTGAATTTTACGCTTTGGTCGTAGGTCCTCTAACTTTTGTAATTTTGACTCAGTTACTTCTTCTTTATTTAAGAGACTTTCTTCTATTGGATATAATCGCCGTTTTCTTGACGATATTAAATAGGACGTTTTGAGGAGTATTAATTATTTTGATAATCGCTCTTGGATTTTTGGTTTTAGTAAATGTAATGTTTCTACTTGTATTTATTGCAATAATTTTGCCTCTCCAGGCTCTTTCTTTAATAGTAGAAATAATAGTGTTCACAGAATTTTCCCACATATTACCTGTAAAACTGCAATTGTTATTTATATTATAGTTTGTACTAAATGTGGACCTATATATGTTGGCGAACATCTCGCCAATTACGTCAACGTATTTGTCAGCATGTCAGTTCTATCCGTACTAAGCATTATAATCCTATTAGTAATTATTTTAATAATACCAATCACTCTGGATAATTTTTTGTTTCGTGGTATTCGTTCTTTTATTGTTAATTAATCTCTTCTCTCCTCTCTTCTCTCCTCTCTCTTCTCTCCTTCTCTCTTCTCTCTTCTCTCCTCTCTCTCCTCTCTTCTCTCTTCTCTCCTCTCTCTTTTCTTCTCTCTCCTCCTCTCTTCTCTCTTCTCCTCTCTCCACACTCCTCTATCTCTTTTCTCTTATCTCTTCACTCTCTTCTTTCTCTTCTATTATTGCCCTAACGAAAATTACACTGAAAACTAGTTCGGCATTTATCTGATTTTGTGATTTTTCTTTTGTCAATTAGCGGGATCCAGA
>JAYRBW010135390.1:0-15568 GCA_036023295.1 Invenusta paracnida
GCATGGTGCTCAATCCATCGAATATTTGCGCGTAAATGGTCCCTCGGTTGACTGGGGTCTGACTCGTCACTGACTAGTGGGAAGCCAATGATTTCTTGTTTGAAGACGCCTTTATTGCTAGTGAAGACCGGACTCTTGAAAAGGATAACTGACCCGGACTCGTTCGCTGTGAGATTGATCATATTGATTGTTTGGTCCAGCGTCTTAATGCAGCGGTAGGGTCCTACTTGCAGTGATTGAAGAAGGCATCACTGGTAGATGCTGTGGCTCGATAATAAAATTAGCTGCTATTGTCATATTGATATAGAGAGTGAAAGAGGAGCGAGGAGCGAGGATAGGACCGTCTAGTAGAGCAGAGAGGAGCGAGAATACGACCGTCTAGCAGCGTCAAGTAAAGTTGAATGAATTAAAACGAACGCACGCGTCTCTTATATACTGTTACAGCCGTCTCATTGGCTTGTGCCTTACTCGATCCTGATTGGTCGACTGGGGGGGAGTGTGAGTTCGTGGTACCCCATCCCTTGTAGTGTACCTTACTACTGCCTTAATTTTATATTTTATATTTTGTTTATGTACATTTTCGAAAATAGTGATAAGCTTAAAAATGTGTCTCTTGAATTTTTATCAAAATTTAGTTACTTCAGTTGATTAGGTATATGTATTTAATTTTAAAGGTATATCCAAATAATATGTTTTATTAATCACATCTTCATTTATACATAGTTATTGCCATGTATATAAATGATCGTAAAAAAAATAATATTTTGCCCATCTTAGCGTCTAAAGAAAATTTGCTATTTACCAGTGTACATATAATACTACAATCAATAAATCTATCGTCTAATTTCTGTAATTAATGTTTTTTTCTATATTGTTTACGAGACTATGTAAATAATGAAATTATTAAAGATCACATTTTACACAAAATGTACAGAACAAGAAATACGTTATTAAAAAGTACATAATAATGAAAATATACAAATCTTATTAGCTATCATAAAAGAAGTTTTAAAAGTATGTATTATTTAAAAATCAATTTTAAAGCCGAAAAACAATATTAGTGTCAAAAAACAATAATAGCACACACGGTTAGTATATTGACGCACCATTTCAGCTCCAATATGCCTGATATAACTAATTATACATTAAAAATTATTTCCTGATATAGAACCTAACAAATTAGATTAAAACTACTATTTTATTTTGCATTGTTCCTCTTTTTATCCCTATGGTATCAAACTCAAAACGTTAAACATTTTCAAATAGTGTTCAACCCGTCTTTGCAGTTTGAAAAGATTGGTTGAAAATTCGAAAAATTCTTTGATTTTAAAATGTGACCCCTCTTGGAATATACAGAATACAATGTATACCGAATCTACAAAAAATATGTCCAGCAAATTTAATTAAAATATCAGCTAGTCTATCTTCTGGAAGTCAAATAAAAGCTCGGTTTTATGTCAACCTGTACCTGTATCACTCTACAAGACGAAGAAGAAATTGTGATATTATTTTCCGCAAAAACAAGACTCCATAAAATTGCGATATCGGAACCCTGATTGTCCGAAATCCTCACCTCGCTAAGACATCAGCACTAAATTCACACGAACTTCAACAGCTATGCATATGCATTACAAAGTTGTATGGGCATCATGTATATACATATTAGTCGATTGTAGAGCACATTTCCGTGACCGATTATGATATATACATATATTCAATAGGACCTCGTACTCACCTTTTTTAATTATGTGATAATTTCGTTAATGCAAAGATAAAGAGATAGCTATAGACTGTATTTGCAGCTATGCCATCTCTTTACCTTTAATTAACGTAATCTGTATTAATTGATCTTTAATTAATAGCTTGCTTTCTCAGATTAAAGAAATTTCTCAAAATTGAATTTCCAAGTTCTCACTCGATTCATCTCTTAAAGGTAAAAACAAGACGTACCTTCAATATGATAAAGTGGTCCGCAACAAATGATTCCAAACAGAAGTTCCACTACATAGATGTAAGCAGCTGCTTACAGGCTATAGTAATCTGCCGAGTCTATTCAAAGAAACAATTTGAAACAGCAACGAATGTATTTAAAATCTGTAACCTTATATTCATTTATTATAACTGACTGAAATTCGATTTAACGATTATATATATAATAAATTTGGTCAGACCATGTTTTTATTTCATTAAAAAGATCCGCTAGAGTAAAAAGCTAATCCCATGTTGAAATCCCCGTATATTATAGATACGTATTATGTTAGTACACGCCCAAAGGGTGGAGAGCACTAGAAATAGTCATGCACAATCCACTACAGTTCTAATCAAGCAATTCACAGATCATAAATCAGAGAAAGAGGGTATGTCCATTTCGCTCAGTTCACAGACCGACAGTAACCAATGGCAACGCAAATCGACCGCCAAGATTTAAGCGTTGATTTCCGCTGGCCGTTGGAATAGGCTCACTCCTTTTCTTAGACACTGATGGCATGTTGGGAATTGTCTTTTGTTTCCTGTGTAGTAGGCCTAGAATTCCTACTTTGATTTACGCTCTTGCCTTCTGTCTCTAATCTTTCTGGTGCCTATAGAGGTGGACTGAATAGGTAGACACTTCAGAAGCTACAACCAGCCCTGCCCTACTCATGAACAACTCCACCTCAGTAGTAATTTCTACCGGCATTTGCCTAAACAACTTATTATCCTCAAGACGTCTCGCAAATGTCTGCGACAAGTTGTGTCAATGTGAATTATTGAAGACTCCCGGTGTGTATAATTGTCTGCTGATGTCGCTTTAAACAGTAAAGAAGTCTGGCACATTCTTCTCTCCTCTCCTTTCTACTACTACCAAAGTTCTCATTGGAGAAGCGCTGGTAGACATTCAGTATAATTTCCTCTTCAAATCATTTTCTTATGGCATAGCTAATTCTGAGTGGATTTTTCTTAGTGCCACCATCTTATATATAGGTACTACCATGAAGTTACATCAAACAATTATATAAGTTTACGCATCAATTATCTACCTATACCGAACCATTGGGGAAAATTCAACTCCTCATATTTATTAATGAGTAAGGTACTACGTGCATAATCTTTTATAGTGTATTGTATAGTCATACTCAACTACAATCAAAGATGAAATAAAAGACCAAAACAACAAAAATATGGTTTATTAGAATGATTCTACCGTATTTATAGGTTATATTATATCCTAAACCCGTTTATATATTTATAAAAATAAAAGATCCAAAATATTGAGCAACAGATGTTATTTAATTGAATATAATATAGTATGTTGGCACCTCATTTAACATACGTTTAGTATTCTAAATATATACACAAGTGTACTTTTCTATTCAAAGCTGTAAATATAGATTATAAATTGAAAAGTTGAAGTCCTAAATCTTTATCCTTTTTATAAAAATTATATTTAGATATTTTATTTACATTTTCCAATTTACATAAAATATATCATTCATTATAATCTCAAAATACGGATTTCTGTTTATAATTCGGAAGACTCAGCTATAGTAATACTCCAGATAAATTTTGCCCTTTTACCATTTATTATATACCTACCTACATACCCATATAATTTAATCAATATATAATACATTAAAGTAAAACAAACATCTAGTATACTATGTATATACCAGCATTATAGACCGGCTTTTCGGGGCATAAATGTACATCTAATGTATTTCTCATATTTCAATGTCTCTAAATTTAAACCTACGACAGCGAAATCAGATATAATGATTATTATTGACTGTATATGTTGATTAATTTCTATGATACCACCATTGAAATTAAAACATAAAATAGTAAAACAAATATCAATGGATACCTTCATATAGATATTAGTTTAACTTTGATTATATTGACTCCTATTGATTAATTTCTATGAATACCACAGTGTACAATATAGACAAAATTTCAACTTTTATTGATTTCGTATGCACAACATTGTAAAGTTTATCGACAGAGAATCGCTTTATTTCAATGACATTTTTTATAAATTTTGTATATTGGAAGTAGTATGAAATAAATTCTAGTTGCAAATTATTTTCAAAACTTAAGGCTATTTTTTCGATTATTAAAAAGTACTTAAGCTATTTGAAAAATATAGAATAATATTGTTGTCCCATATAATTACTTTATTATTCATGTTTCACTATGGTTAACAAATATTAAAGCAATAGTTTAATATCAAGCCGTTTAGTTATCGAAATGGTAGTATCATTTGAAATGAATATCATTGGAGTTGATACTCTATATAACAATACTTTTTGACATATAATATTAGATTTAATTTTTAAATTATTGCATATAGATAAAATATGTGCATAATTTATTATCAAATATTTAATTAGTGAAGCAAGTAATTTAGGTATTTTTATGTATATAATATATATAATATATATAAATTGCATCTTAATTAATTAATACGTACCTACACCTATCAATGATTCAACTCTTTATGACTAATAAAAATAATTAATTTTTATAAAATAAATGAATTATAGTCATTTATAGTTATGAATTATTCAATAAAGTTGTATTTTCAATTTAGGAAATCTAACTTAAAGAAACTATTTTTAATTGGTCGATAACTATATTTAATAAAGATTATATCAAGAGATATCTTTATGTTTATCTGCATCAATTTAAAATGCTTGAGTGACCGAAAGTATTAATCGTAATATACATATATCTTAAATTGAAACAAATATTAAAATGATAAAACAAAGAATCTACACAGAATTTATTAGTAACAAGCCCCACCAGTCCAGTATGGTTGTGGAGTTAATAAGACCCACTGACACAAGTTCATCCAAAAGTTGAAATCACCTGAATATATTATAATTTCCCATATTTTCATTTCTTTTGGTGAGTATTAGAATATGTCTTTAAGGTAAACTATAAGCATCTAAACAAGATGAATTATTATTCTCGTACATTGTTTATTAACACCCCCATTCCTTTTGATTCATTCTCTAGAACTATACAGATTGGTAGGTATACGTGTTGAAGATCAGTTAAAGGTACAAAAGCACTGAAAATGGAGTTCCGGATGTAGTAGGTAACACACAAAGTGTGGAGCATAACACTAATCAGGCATATTCCAGGTGTTTCAGGAAACTCACTATGGGTACTTTTAAAAGTGATCTGAAATGACACTGAATATGCAGATATTATTCACGATAGATATAGTTAAATAATAAGATTTTGAATCTTGCACTTTTAAACCCATATTAGTCATCATGATGTGAACAACCGAAAAAACAGTTGGGATGAATGTGGAATATAATGTGATCTATAAAATAGACTCGTATCTTGAATATTCAAGACTACTCAATATTCATAATATTCTAGATATACCTATACACACTTAAGTTTCTTGAACTGGAATGAGTCTTAAAATTATGCTGTACATTCATTTTAAAAATCGATAATTGAACACAGGGTACTTACTCCCTTCACTTCAACAGGTCACACAAAAGTTTTCTATTTATGATAACACTATGCCGAAATATACTTGCAATATTGGCATCAATAATTCCAAACCAGATTAAAAACTTAATTTCAAAGTAAATCTTTCATATCATATTCTCATTAGCTAATTAGTACTTTCCGATATACAGTAGGTACTCTAAGAAAGTCTTTCAAAACATTAAATTGAGACGACAAAGTGTGTAATTATTAACTTATGATAAGAATAAGGTTTTACATTTATAGTTTTCCCTTTGATGCTATCTTAAATTGATTCAGTTAAAAATTCCATTCAAAATATTTTCAGACGAATCTCAGACGAATCTCTCAGTAGTAATAAATATGCAGACACATTAATTATTAGAAATATGAAAATAATGTAATAATTTCCTCAGAGGCATCTCCACTTGTACAGAAAGTTTCAATCGCTACCTTAACCATCTACATACGTATATATACATATATCTGAATAGTGCATTGAATTAAAAATGAATGAAGCATGCAACTCTTTGTACGCCTGAAAGATCTCTTTATAATTAAGTTTTATTTACTATTTTTTGTTAATATCTGATTAGAATGAAAGAAAGCATATTTGACTAAGAAATTCTCCCCTGATTTCAATACAATTGACAGTATATACTTAATAAGCCGGATTCTATTTCAACCTGTTGCCCTTGTAAACCTTGCCTGTGTTAACCATAAAGTTTGCAGAGCGAGACGAAGGTACGAATATACCTACAACCAACATTTAAAAAGCTTCCCTTAAGGTTGCATTATACACTAAAGTACTTTGTCTACAATTACTGCCCCCCCGGATGTCGCCTGTGACCAGCCCTGATATACGCGACAATCCTACGTCGGAAGAACCCGACAGAGGCAAATTCCGGCTACGGGAAGTGTGGAACAAAACATGTTTATTTGCAATTCTCGCATGCGCACGGTACATAGCTAGGTATATGTACATCTAAAGAAGTAAAATTATCCGGCACATATATAGTCAAGAAAAGAGGTCCTCGCCTTTTGAAAAGCACGGGCATTGCTTGCTGGACGAAACAAAATTGGCCCAGTGTGCGCATAAGGCGAGTCCATGCATTGTGTCCCCGATTTCAATAGAATGGGGTCAGAACTGTCGAGGGCTATGCAACGTCACGAATGGAGTTGGCGTGTAAATGGACCAGGTTACCATCGAGAATTCATTCATCGACAGTCTGGCTATTCAATGGAGAGTGAATCACATCCCGATTGAGATTCTGAATGTATGCAATGTGTATATATGGAAAGAATGACTGGATACTTTTAATTAATCTAAGACGGGCGGCTGATTCATCGCCATCTTCAAAAGTGGAACCCTGTTCTCCACTTTGGGTAACCTTCACTCGCCGATAAGTCATAATTTATTCAATCTGCGCGAACCTCTATCTATCTGATTCCTCCTTTATTTCAATAAAAATGTTAACAGATGTCAGTTTATCATGTTAAATACAACATTGAAACGTTCCTGAATTTTCAACCATAAATGAACTATACTGTTTAATCCCTTGATTGAAAAACTCGTGAATGGTTGAATTAATAATTTACCACATCATATACTGTAAATTATTGTAGAAAGTGTAAATTAAATTTTATAAATATAGATCAAGCTAAATGCAATAAATTATCAAACAGACATTGAATAATATATTTAACTAAATTTTGAATACAAGAAAAGCACAGATATATATATTTAAAATATTTATATCTATAAAGAAAAATCCATTATAAAATGTTTTGAACATTGTAATTTCATCGGGGTTTTTTTTCAATGCAATTCTTTAGTTGTGCTGGGCATATTTTTGTTAACAATTGTATTGACTACCTCCCACAACAGAACGTAAAGTCTTACGGCCTATTTACAACGAATGTTCGCGCGTCAAAATATTGATTACGATTAAACCTTACATGTTATCGATTTTAACGCAGCACCTTTATCGAAGTAAATTGACCAATAGGCTTCAATATTATTCAAATATTTTTACGCGAAACGCAACGCGCATTTCATGTTGATTAGCCTTTAAAAGAATAAAATTAAGTGTGAAATAATGCTGATTGTCACGTGTCAGTTTGAATGTATATTAAGAAGTCGAATGCTTTTTCTTATCAATAGATTCCCCCTTTATTGTCTGAAATCACAACTCTACCAAATACATGGACGTACAATATGTTTCTATTCTGATGGTTATGCAACAATTAACAAGCATTTTATACCTTGCTCGTAATAAAGTTAAATAACCATCATACATCCATCGAAAGTAGAAGGCATAATGACAGCATCGTATAAATCTATCTAGGGAGCAAAGGTATTACCTTATAGGCAGGTGATTAACGTTTTATTGAAAATTTTATTTATGATTTATTGAATAAATAATGTAGATATATTAATATGTTTATCTTAGTTCAAATCATGGCTTCCATATGATTTAAGTTTGTCTTAAACTAAAGATTCTCTACTATGCTCACTAGTTTGAACATTTGTTTAATTTTTACATATCACAACATCAAATAATCACTCCTTTTATTGTACAATTAGGTATTGATGAATATGTTTTGCCGCATTAACTTAAAAAAAATACAATTAACATTTTCTGACGATTATATTACATAACTGAATAACCCAAATCTGTACGTAAAATGTTATCCTAGCTATCCTTTCATTATTCACTATATCGTGGTAAGGTCCAATTAATATTCATATATATATATAGTGAATTTGACAATAGAGCAGTAACTACAAGAAACAAATCGGTACAAATATATCAATATCCACCACCTACAACTACAACTACAAAATAACGGAAGTATAATTATTTCCTTGAACAAAGAAGCCAATAGAACCAATTATTGTAGTAAAAGATAAATATTCTTAGAGTGTATGCATGGACATCTGTGCCATACTGGTTTTGTTAATAATAATAATAAAGCTTATTGATTTTGACACAGAACGGTTTAAAATAAAAAAATGGAACAATGAGGTATGTAGAGCAAAAAGTATCTCAAATATAGTATGATATATTAAAATGTGGAAAGTAATACAAATGACAGTTCGCATAGGATAATGTTTTTGAAACATGATGATGGGCAGATCATACATTTTGAGTGTGCATCCTTGGTAGTTGCATCGTTTATATTTTTCGGTTCTGGGTATGCTAGTCAGTCTGAAGTGGGATTATCGAGTGTTTCCTCCACGCTCCTGAGGGATGTAGTCGTGGAGTGGATGTGTTTGGTTATTCATCGTTACGTTCAAGAGGCTTTTGATGTTGTTATGAGTTTGTGCTTATTGAGCTGAGGGTACCGATGTCACTTCCAATGATCTTCCCGGCTTTTTGGGGAATCCTGTGGAGTGGTTCGAGGTTTGAATCTGCCGTGACACACCATGCACAGTAGCCATATGTCATAGTAGGCAAGATGAGGTGTAGAAATATTTGTATTTGGTTCTATACTGTAACCTCTTCGCCTTAATTGTTTTAGAAGATACAATTTGCTGCTGAATTTCATTGGAATATTATGCTGGATGTAATATTTGAAATTGAGGCTGCTGTCAATATCTAAATTCAAGATTTATAGTAGTTATAATTAGTTCTCAAATTTTATTTCTGCTTTCATCATAGAAATAATTATTTTCTTTGTGTTGAACAAAGTAAAATCTATTTCTTTCTACACTTATTCTGAACAGTGCAAACATAATATATTATTTGAGATAACTATCAAAACTAATATTCTACAAATAAACGCAATAAAAAGCGACAACTATCAGGTAGCTATATATCAATTTATTGTTATAATTAATTATAAGCAGTCACTTCAACAGACATGTTAAGCAGAAGTCACATTAACAATATATGTATACCTCTTTAATTTAAATAGTAAAAACAATTTATAGCATTAATGACTGACCTTCAGAACTTGAAACTACAATTAACCGTTGTAAGTAAATTGACCTTACACCCTTCAATTCTGACCTTAAACTCAACTCGAGGTTGAAATACGCAAAAACGGGACCACTCGAAAGCCATGCGTGGGTGGCTAAGTGTCGTACGATTTAAAATCAATTACACTCTAATATTAACTCGTTATCGCATCAAAATGTGAATCATATAGTAGATTAATAACTCTAATTTTGCTACTCTCAGAAACAAATTCTATACACCGGAATATAAATAACACCGATTGCACATGTTATCCAGTTTAACTGTCTAACTGTCTGTTAGAATTTTGGATCGTCAGTGATTACCAAAATTATATCACCATAAATTACGTATCCATTGCTGCCCTGCAACATCTAAGTGTAATAATGGTAAAATGAAAGGCTCAATTCTGTATTTAAAGATTTGACACAAATTGCGTGTTATCATTTTCTCAAATATACTTAATTAAAAATATATATTATTTATACTACTGTATTTTTTAATAGTAGTAGATAAGTATAATTCCTAATAAATACATATTTAGTGGATCTAATTAAGTTCAGTAGCTTTCCGTATACATACAGATGATACTACACTAATCACAAAAAGCAATAAGGAGCTGGAAATTCTGTTGGATACAGTGAATAAGGAGAGCAAAAAAGCCGATCTGTATTTAAGCATCAAGAAGACCAAAATGGTGACTACAGCTGGGCACATAACAGAATTCAAGTTGGGTAGGTAACGAAAAAGTGGATGTGGTCGACAGTTAATTCTTTCTTGGATATAAAATATAGTTGCAAATGGCGGTCGCGCAGAAGAGATTAGAAGAAGATTGGTCTTAAGTAGAATGGCGATGTCAGGACTGGCAAAGATCTGGACAAACGAAAACGTATCTGCGGAAACCAAAAAGAGACTGCTGTACACTATAATATTTCCAATAGCTTTATACAGCGCTGAATCGTTGACTGTGAGGAAAAGTGTAGAAGGAAAATCGGTGCATTTGAGATGTGGTGTTGGAGAAGAATGCTGACAATACCTTGGACGGCGGCATGAAGATTGAATGAGTCAGTAATGGAAGAAATTGGCAACCCTAACCGACTGAGCTCAACGAGCCCGAAGCAAAAGCTCTCATACTTTGGGCATATTGTAAGGAGACAAGGAGAATGCTTGGAAAAATCCATTATGTTCGGACTAGTCGAGGGAAGTAGGGAAAGTGGAAGACCTTACACTCGATGGATCGATGAGGCAAAGGCTACGACAGGTCAAATGCTTCGCAACCTGCAATGGACCTGACTAAAGATAGAAAGGGATGGAAGACAATTGGTCATGCGAGTCACCAAGAATGAATTAGGTATGTTTCCTGAAATAATATGATTTAGAATCGTCCACAACTCGAAGATACAAGGTGACAAGGTGTAAATTAAGCCAATGACTTCTAAATAGTAACACCTGGTCACAGCTCACTCTATTCTAGTGCCTACATTAGTAGGCCGATATTTGCATGCCGAGCAAAGGGAATATTGGGCGTTTCAGGCATATTTCACGGTTTCAAGAGACTTGGTCATAATTTATTCTAGCTTTTTCGAATAATATACTTCCCAGGTCTACAGTACCTAGTTTTTATGTAAAATGAAGGAGCCTTATGAACTAGTCAACATAATAATAGGCCCAAAAAAGGACAAAATGATATAATCCATTGACATATTTATAATTATCAACAAGAAAAGCGATTAAACCCGCATGCACAGACAACAGTATCTTATATACTTACAAAGTGGTCTTTCCCGACAGTTTATCAACTTTTCGTTTTTTCGCATCGGTGTGTGAACGCAAAGCCATAACCGACACGTCTTTCACAAAAATTTTGCTCGTGGCATTTAAAAAAACGAGCAACCATTTCATCTGTCACATGATGTTCTTGACTGAATTGAGTTTTACCAAAAAACACGTCAAAATGTTCTCCCACTACAATATCTGCTACATAGCACAAAACAGCTGACGTTGATGCTGCGATTTAAGCAACAAATCTCTTAGTGATGGAGTTTCTTTGATCTCGAATAACACTTGCCAGCGAAGTACACCAAGCACAAAAGTGTGTTCTGTTGGAGACAACAGACCGCCCTGGTCAATTCCTCGAAGAAAAGCTGCAGCTTCAGGAGATTCATCATCACCATATGAGAGTAATATCTTGTCCACGGTCAAAGCTACATCGCAACTTCAGGAGATTCATTATCCCCATATGAGAGTAATGTCTTGTCCACGGTCAAAGCTACATCGCAGCTTCAGGAGATTCATTATCCCCATATGAGAGTAATATCTTGTCCACTGTCAAAGCTACATCGCAGCTTGCCCAATGCTTGGTTTGATGAACAGAAAGAGCCAAGGCACCACAGATGTAGTATATTATTTGTTGATATATATATTTATTATTTCACTGGGAATGAAATTAAACAGCAGCTCACTATGCGGTTAGTTCATCAGCTGCCTTTGTACGAGCCACAGAGTCTACTTTTATCTTTGTGCTGACAGTATCAATATCTTTCAGTGTGAAACCATAAAATTGCAGCAAAGAAATGTCACGGATTTTCTTCTAGCTTTTGACCAAGTGTCGCATAGAAAAAAATAGTTTGAACTACTCAATTGCCGATACCAACCAAAACGAACTTCAATATTGTCGGACTGAATGAGGCCGAGTAAAACATGTTTAAGTTCACAATGTTCTAAGAGATACCGTGCCAACGACGAAACACCTCTTCGCGTTTGTTGGAAAACTAACATTTCTTTCGAGAGTTCATTATATCCTTGCTGAAACACATTGGGCATTACATATTTTAGAGAGCACATAACATTTTTAGATTAGATTTTAAACTTACGTCGAACGAATCCCAATATTTAAAAAAAAATCAGTAAATTTACCCAGAAAGGTTAATTTACCGTCATTCTTAGACAGCACAAGGTCTCGAGTAAAATCTCGTTTGTGCTTGCCAATGGAGTTATTCTTGAAATGCAGCACATTCGAAAGTTTCATGGATTCCAGTGTTTTTGAACCCATACACATTTAAAGCATGAATAGTATGTATTAGTACTCTCGTGAATTACGAAAATGCGAGCTTGACGCTGGATTTTTCGGTACTTTTCAGATTGCGCATAGATTTGTTATATTTGTATGCAATTCGGAGTGGTTTGGACTATTCTATTTCAAAAACTTAATCAATTTCGTCAAAATTCGCTTCCGTTGGTTTTACCAACATAGGAAAATTACCGGAACATTTGAACAAACGCCGCTTTTGAAAGTTGTTGTACAAATTCTTAACGCTATGCGTGGAGTCAAATAATACATGAATCCGACCGTCGTCAGTCAGAGGATTCCTGATATACGTTTTCCAATCACCATTACACAAAGTTAGCAAAAATTTCTGCTTGATGAATGATTGTCAGTTATAATGCACACCACAATAAAGCCAATTTCATGTAACTGCTGCAAAACTTAACGAAAACATTAATTGTCTATTGTTTTATCTTTTCAGCTCTTCATCGGATAAATTGCCACAACGTCACGGTGCTTTGGTGTCAGTGATCTAATCATGAAACACAAAGCTATTTCAGCAACCAAACCATCATCAGTTAATCCAAAAATGTCATCACCACTTAGTTCAATACGTTTCCCAAAATAGATTTAGTCAATTATTAAAACAACATGCATATCAAAATGACTCAATTTAGAAGCTCAAATTGGAAGATATTGAGTATTCTCAAGGCCACCTATGGAATCCAAACGCTTTGTTAACCGTTTCAAAGTAGAAATAGACTATAGAATTAAGATATTGTTTCGAGTAAGAGCCTTATAAACAGCTGTATTGGTGGAATTCACCATGTACGAAATTATAATCGTTTCAGATAAATATCGTCTGTCTAGCTTTGCAGTGTTACACATTTGCAGCTGTTCAACAATAAATTGTAAACGACTCATTTGGTCAGTGTCCGTATCAGTATAAGAATCGGACGCATGTTTCCAAAACAGTAATAATATTAAACAATACATAGCATAACACAAAATACAATTTTAAAACAGCAGCTTACCTGCAAGCATTCAATTGCTTGTAACAAGTTATCAGAGACAACATCTTCATCCACATCCAATGAAGGCCATGAAGTTCAGAACTTGCGACACGGTAACAATTGACTCGTTACTATAGCAATATGTTGGTTATACCACTTTATTCACCGTTTTCTCCCGATGATAAGTTTTGACAGACAGTTCGACATTAATCACAATCGAATTAAATAAACTAGGTTGTTGTACGTTGTCTAAAAAATTCATGCGTAGTAAAAATAAGCACTTTCTAAGCTACAACATAGACTCCTAGATAAACTACAATTCATACAAACTTAAAACAGAATCTATTTAATTCGCCAATATGCAAATGAGTTACTGAGAGAATTTCAATAATTGATAGAAACATGGCTTATCCTCTGAGATGAGTTAGACGCATGTGTCCTTGAAGATATTGCCATCAAAAGTCAAATGAAATATTCCAAAATTTGTAAAAAAAACTACGAGACCAAAATAAATATATATTTGTTTTGTTATCAATGTTAGGTTCAGAATGAATTTTACGCATATTTTTGTATAGTTAAACATGAGTAATATTTTAAGTAGCTATATATATAGGTCCGAAGCAACAGCTCCAGTTTAGAATGAAACAAATTTGAAGTACTGTAAAAGGTGGTGCTAGATTATATAAGAATGTATATAAGAATTATAGGTATAAGATATTCTTATATAATCTTCGAGGTGGTGACCAAAGATAGTAGATTAAAGCATACCTAAACATGTATATAAATATTTGAAAATAATTAATACTTTTATTTCAAAATAATTATGACTGACATCTTTATAGACTTTCTGTTTCAATAAAAACTAACATATTATATGTATTAACAAGCACAACTGTTAAGTTTCCATTTATGGTATTAGTCAAAACATGTCACTTAGGAATTTATGCAATAACTTTAAGCTTTTAGTAACAAAATAGAAATAACAAACTTATAATTATTTTACCTGTCTCTTTCATCATCAAAGGATCCAACTTTTACTGAAAGACTTTCCATAACAGTATAGAGAAAATGCCAAGCTGTTATGTTTAATCAAAGTTTAAAAATATATAACAATGTTAAATATATTAATGTTGTAGTATTCATCAATTATCATAAGACTTAAAAATCACGTTGTTTAGATATAATTTTGTCATTTTATTAAAATAGCATGCTTCAATACTGATTGAAACGGAAATAAAATGATAAATATTTCAAGGGAGAATAAACTGATTTGTAGATTCAAGTAAGCAAGAAATTGAAAAGTATGAAATCATTAATTAAATACAAATTTGGATGAAAAATTTAAATAGCAATATTTAATAATCAACAAATACATTGATATACTTACTGTTTTCAAAGTGTCACTTAGACACCTTAACGTTGATTTGGATGGTAAGTTTAAGATTGAACTAATAACATTATATGCAGCAAGACGTTTAATGTATATAGAGTAGTCCAAAGATATTATATTATTGGAGTAGGCAATTATGCTTTGGTACTATTAAGCCACCTATGTCCCCTTTCTTTTTATTAGATGATACAATTCCATTTATAAAATCAGATTGTTGTTTTAGGCATAATTTTGAGACAATTAATCTGCTTTTAATTTACGAATCTCACATTTCAATTGAGTTATTTTTTGTTTTTGTCGCTAATTACTAGTTTTTTTTTGGATGAAAAATATTTATTTTTAAAATCGATTTTGAGTTTTGGAGGTGGGGAAGTGGATGTGAACTAGAAGCTACTATAGAT
Source organism: Invenusta paracnida (assembly GCA_036023295.1). Lineage (NCBI taxonomy): Eukaryota > Metazoa > Platyhelminthes > Proseriata > Coelogynoporidae > Invenusta > Invenusta paracnida. Next base: position 15,279 of record JAYRBW010135390.1, read on the forward strand.
GTGACTGTAGTTCTTTCCTTGAGTGCCAGAATTGGATGAGACTGTGGTATAATTTGTGTAGGTAGGTACAGCAGTTGGTAATAATCGGCTATATTCTCTATATCATTGGAATTATTATAAGCAGCATTTCTAAAATTATCTGAACAGAATGAATATTTTTCTAACTGTGATGGTGTAGCACAATCTAAATCTTTTCTTCTGGTGTTTTTAAGTCATAAACAATACTTAGCTAGATATCTATAGCTAATTATTTAAAATTAATCGATGATTTTTAAAAATCAGTGAATTAT
>JAYRBW010135401.1:0-15565 GCA_036023295.1 Invenusta paracnida
GTTAACTTTAGAGGAGAAAGTATCAGTTATAAAGTCAAGCGATTCTGGTCTTAGTGCACGGAAAATTGCCGAAAAGTCAAGCCCATTAAACAGAGAGAGGAAAGTTTCATGACATACATATTTACATATGCCAGAAATGGAACCTGTTTATAGTGACCACCTGCCCATAGCGACTGCTTTTATGTGTTCCCTTAGATGGTCACTATGAACAGGTTTTACTGTATATAATTGAGTTGTATGGAAAACTTTCTGTTTCAGTTCACAATTTTTTTAATACTTTTTGCAAAGTATGGCCTATAAATTTAAATAGTAGGACCTAGTACATGACAACTTTGGTTTTTATTTAAATTAAAAGAAATGGTTTTGTGTTTGGTATATCATTATCAAATGCAATGGTAATATCCCAGTTTCCCACATTAAATTATTTTTCTCAGTTTTTGTTTTAATAAACTGCTATTTAGTAAAATATTCATTTATTCTAATTATTTTAAACATAATTAATATTAATAATAATATGTCTAATAATTGAGGAGATTCTTAATAATTCAAATTGTGCTATGCCAACTTTTAATAGTATATATTGGTATATAATATATATGCATATGTATATAAAAATGTTAAAAATTATTAAAATAAATGAATATTTTATTAAATTGCAGTTTATTAAAATAAAAACCACTAAAAATAATTTAATGTGGGAAACTGGGATATTACCAATGCAACTACAGTGTCTAGTTTAGAAACTAATAAATGATAGCTAATTAGCATTTGTTTGAATAATAAAATTTGATGTCACACTGAAATTGCATATAATATGCCTGCCATATAGATTTCAAAATTTTGAGTTTTAATGACCCATCCATTGCATCAGCCAGCTGAGCCCCCCCTTTCTTGACATCCTGGACCCACCCCTATAAGTTCAAATAAAAAGTTGTAGTTCCATAAATTAAATGAGTTTAATGAATTTAAATAATAGAGGATAACTTTGTTTCATGTGCAACTGGCTTTTGCTGCTAATTTGTGTATTATGAGCAATGGCAAAATATTATTAATATTAAAAATGTAGATTTTGTGATACATAAGAAATAACTAGAGACTATACAATATCAAATATTGGGTTATTAGATATTGTATATGACTAATTTAGAGTTACTGGGATGTTAATGCAGTCAGCTTACACAGTATGTACCAATAGAAGCATGTTTTTTTTTCATGTACATTTTGCTCTAGGACTTTGTCTGGTTTTTTAGCCTCACACCAAAAAAAGAGATTTCACCACTTTAAGATTGGGCTGTCATTTTTCACCACAGTATTTAACTGCTTTCCTGGTAAAAATAATTAAGTTCACTTCAATACATCCTATATTTGTAAGTCACTGTTTTGCCATTAATAAGTTGGAAAATAGTGTTTAATAAATGATATCAGTCAATAGTTTCAGTGCATTTTAAAATAAATGTTAATGCTTTATAAAGAGATCTGTATAAATCATGACATAAGCAAATTCATGAAAAAAAAACTTGAATAGAAGCTTCCATGCTATTACTCAATTAGTAAATATACATATAATAATTATTCAATGGTATTTGATACTAATAACAAATTAGTAGAACTGTTATACTAATTTCTTTAGAGGTGTTCCATCTAATGCCTGAATTTACCCATTTTTATTGTAGCACAAATATTTTTGTGCATTCATATAGAGACCTATCCCAGCAGTTGCTTCCTCAAGTGCATGCAGTAATTTTTCAGTATTATCAATCTTATCATCAAGTAATGCGAAGTCATCAGCATAATCATCATCAGTAATCTTTTTGCTGGGTGTGCTTCACTTCTTGATCTATCTAATGTGAAGCCAAGTATATATAGTCAAGAGCAATGATGAAACAGAAGGGCATAAGAATGTCTCCTTGTAAAACTCCTACTTGGATTTTGAAGAATTCTGTATCCATCTCGTGAGCATACCATGGCTTTTGTGTTCTTGTACATCATCATGATGGCAATAATTGTTTCTTTTGAAATTCCATACATGTTCAGGATTGCAGCAAGTTTTTCTCAATGTACTGAGTCCAATGCTTTTCAGAAATCAACAAAAGGAATAACTGCATCTAAATTCTTTGGTTTAACTCCTTCAATAATTCTTCTCACTGTCAATATTTGACCTAGTGTTGATCGGTTCTTTCTGATGCCATTTTGATTAGATCTTAACACTTTTTCCATTTCTGGTTAGATATAATTTTGGATCATTGTATTGTACATTTTTGCTGCTATTGCTGTGAGGGTAATACCTCTGTAATTGTTAGTAAGTGACAGGTCCCTTTTTTTGGAAAAGGAAGTATACAACCTTCATTCCTGATTTTGATCAAATTTTAGTTATATACAGCATTGTAGGATTGTAATAGAATGTCAATAATTTTTTTTGTCTTCCAGACTTCTGGTGGGATCTCATCTAGACCTGCTGCTTCCTTGCTTTTTTTTCAAGACCATTTCTAGTTCGTCTTCAGAGAATGGTCCTTTTTATGGAGAGTTCTTTATCAATGATTCTTTGGATTGGCAGGTCTGTGGTAATAGGTGCTTTTCCTAGTAGTTTCTCACAGTGTTCTTTCCATTTTTGTATTCTTTCTACCTGATTATTAGCTTTTATCTTAGCCTAAGCTATTTATTTTCTTCCACTGATATCATTTACAGTTTGTCATGCTAGTGAAGATTGTTTGTTTTCTGAGGCTTCTTTGATTGTATCAATCTGTTGCTGAATATGTTTCTGTTGGTTGCTGTTGTAAGCTTTTTCAAGTTTTTTCTTGCCTTTCTGTATTTGTTGATGTTCAATTTTGAAGGAGTTCTGTTTTTCAGCTTTACTATCTTTTTGTGTTATTTTTTCTCTGTTACTATTTCATTTTCCCAGGTTTCTTTAGGCATATGTTTTGGTTTTAGTGGAATACATTCTTCTGCTGCCTGTTTGTGTGTTTTAACAATGTTATTGTATATGTATCGCTTGGGCTGTTGTTACTTGCTTTGACAGGTACCAGCATCACACGTGGTTTCCCATGTGGAGAAACGCCATGACTTGGCTTGGTTGAGTCATGAGGGATGACATGTCAATGTTGGGGCCATCAAGGTAGAGTATGTGGCGATTTGTCAATTTGGGGCAATTCATCAGCCCATGCTCTATGGTTTTTGGAGCTGAGGAGCAGTTGGAACACATAGAATCCTCTCCAGAACAGATGAGCACCCTTTAGGCCGCAAATTAAAGGGAGTGCCCAGACCGGAGGAGTACTTTGTCCTTCCTGTTGAACTTGATTTTAGCCTTTTTGGTCAGTGATCTCGCCATTGATGACAGAGACCATGGTTGCCCAACTAATGTTGTCCTTCAATTCACTGGGTGCATCAACGGTACTTTTGGTGGCCTGGTCAGTGAGTTCATTGCCAGGCAGGTTCTAGTGGCCAGGGACCCATTGGACAAGCAGGGTCCAGTTACTGCTGGCAAGTTTTTATTGAATTTATTTCAACTCGGGATTAGTAAAGTTTTTGGTCTTCAATCCACTTATCTTGGCCATGCTGTAAAAACAAATACTGATAGGGGTGCTTCCCTCCATGTTGAGCAGATAGTTCAGGAGAGTGGTAACCTCCATTTTGAAGGTGTTCATCTGATGGTTGCCTTTACATTGTATGGTGTCGATATTGGAAGTGTTGTTGGACAGGCCAGTTGTGATGTCTGCCACACTTCCACCCGTGCCCGTGCTGTCTTTGACTGAGCCGTCCATATAGGTGGTGTAGGCGAACTCCAGATCCTTGGCGCTGACTGAGGGTGTTCATGGTGTCCGCGAGTATCTTGGCCTCATCATCGCCTTTCTTGCTTCACCATCTAAAACTTTGGAGATCATGTGGCCAGGGAGGAGACTTCTGCCCCAGGGAAGTAATGTCAGATCTGGTGCTCATGCCGATGGTTGTGGCATTGAAGATGCTGAGGGCAGTCTGTCTCCAGCTACTACGAGACTTCAGACAGTGATACACATTTTTCTCTGCCAGGTCACGTCTTTGGTTGGAAAGCAGTAAGCAAAGAAATTTCTCCCATGACTTTGCTATTGTCATCTTCGAGTGGATGAAATAGGAGATCACATTGGCTTTCAGTTGGAGCGCTTTGGTGGGTGTGATCGTGAGTTGGCCGGTGATGATTCTGAGAGCTGCAAAAAGGCTGCTCAGCTCCACAGTAATTGAGGACACTCTTGTAAAACATGTAGTAGATACGTTTCATATATCTTTTTCTCCAGCCCCAGGACTTCTTAGAAAGAGCTGCGAACATGCTCAGGCACGAGCTAGTCTTGCTGGTAACTCTGTTGACATGTTCCTTGAAGGACAGAGCGCGGTCAAAAGTGATGCCCAAGAAAGTAGAGTTTCGATTTATCTTGAGTCTTTGCCAGGCGCTAGTAGCAGTTGGGTCATACTACACTTTGTTGGTGTTGCTCGTGAAGCAGAATACTTCACACTTGCTCGGGTTGAAAGTGAGTTTCTTTTAGGAACTACAATTTTGGATGGCGTCTACTCCACTTTGGACATCCCTGCAGGCTTCTTCTTTGGAGACGTTTTGTGCCCAAATGGTGATGTTGTCAGCATACATGCTCACTTTGATAGACCAAGGGGTATGACGGACAGGATTGAGGAAAGGCATGAACAACAGTTGGAAAAGAACAACCCCTTGGAGAACACCTTGACGGAGGAGGACAGTCTTACTGTAGAAGCCATTTATGCTGACCTTTGCTTGTCTGTTGCAATGGAAGCCAGAAATCCAGCAGACAAAGCACTTGTGTATGCTCAGCATCATGAGGTGCCAATAAGGTCCTCTCTCCAAACATGATCAAAGGCCTTAGAGTAGTCTATGGTGACAAGAATACTTTGCATGGGTGGCTTCTGTTGGTACCCATCGCTGATGTTTTGAACCAATCGCAGAATCTGATATGTGCGATTAGACATTCTTTCGCCTTGCCACAGAGATGTTTAAGAAACTGAGGATTGACTTTGTCTGGCCTGGAGAATGACAAGTTTAATAAAAATGAGTTTATAGGGGGTTTTAAGACGTTCTTAAGACTAAGATAAAACTAAAACTTTTCTGTTAAGACGAAACATAAACTCACTCAATATGTTACCTTTTAATTCAGCATCCACACAGTCTAATGAGTTTTATTGAGATCAGGATAATACTGCTATAATTACCTCAAAGGCCTTCATTAAAACAGTAAATCACTGAATAGAAATGCTAACAGACAATGTTGCATTCATTTCAACAGGTCCTGCATAATTCAACAAGCTTAAAGAGCCACCTTTACATAAAAATATACAGAATAATACAGCATTTATAAGGCATATACCTATACAGATTTAGGTCACGAATATACAGATATGGGGCACCTATACTTACACAGATCATCAATATTTAATCTGGACTAAAAGGATATCAATAAAAAATAATATTTCAAATTAAGTTATTTTAATTTAGGCATTTCAAACTAATTAAAATACTTATAAAGATATTGGCTTTGTGGAAATTTTGTAATGTTTTCAATAACAATAAATAAGATTAAAAATGTATTTGTGAAATTTATAATGTTTTGATAACAATAAATAGCTTTGAAAATGTTTTAAATCATCTTTCCACTATTTTGATAGATTTTATTTATATTAGGATGCAATATTTATTAAAGAATCAGTAGATCTATTTTATTTATACATGTATCATGTAACCACAAGACAATTCAATATATCTCCCAGTTGTCGGTATACCAATATGTTTTGCAAATTCCAGATTGTGCTATTATACCATTACTTTCAGTTTTATTTCACATTTTAGAATTCAACAGTGCAGATATAGAACATGGAAAACAATCACCCTCGAATTATCCTATGGTCTGCCCCACGATGTGTTTCAACAGCATTCTATCAGTCAATGTCGAATAGAAAAGCTGTCAAAGTATTTTCACATTAATTCGTTGTCTGTAAATATGTTATCATAAATGGATTTTATTTTATCAAATAATATTAACAATTATATTTTTGTCCTTTCATCTATCTTTTATGTTTTATCGTCACATAGAACAAGCACAACATATATTTATATATGAAATATAATAAAAAATCTATATGATAAGAGAGGGACTATTGTTGATTTAAAAATGATTAAAAAATCCTAGCCCACAATATGAAATTTTTGAACAATATATTGCGTAATAGTGTATGAGTTCAACCATGAAACACCATATAATTCGTATTTTTTTAGGTATTCATGGAGCCTTATGTGATGAGCAATCGTTTTATTGAAGAGAGAGGCGGTGAAACTTTGAAAACCAATGCAAAATTATCAACCGACATTGATCTGGATATTGGCTCCTTTGATGAGACCAAACAAATGCTTGAGGAGTTTTCGAAATTGGGTAAGAAACTTTTTTTAAACATTTGAGATCTTATTGAGATTGTTTGACACCACCTGATAAAATAAAATATCATACATATTTCTTAGGTAAGATGCTATAACTAGATTGTCTGTACTTTTAAAGAAATTAAGAGTGCTCTGCGCCATTTGATAGTCCTTGAGCAGAATACTTCAGAATGTTTGATAACCAAATAGTACTGGATCGGAGTTTAAATGAGTTATTGCTTATATTATGGACATACAACTGTAATTGATAATGAATAATGTCTCATTATACACCGTTTTAAGAATATTGTTTACATATACACAAATATATATATTTCATTTTTTATATAATTTCTTACATACTATTGTTTTTGTTAATATTTCTGTTAAGTTTTGATTTAGCTGTAATTAAATACCTGAATAATATTAATCGAATTAAGTAAATACAAACAAAAAATTAATAATATATTTTTAGTCAAGTTCAGTTAGTGTACAAAGCTATATCGTTTAACTGCAAACAAACGAAATACTTCAGTAACGAAAACGGATAAATTGGTTCTCGAGTGAAACCTTATCAATTATTTATCAATTTAAAAATAATATAACTAAAACATTTCGCAGGATTGTTAAAGGTCTGAAATGGATGAAATAATTGTTTGATTTAGCGCAAAGTTTAATATACTCTGTACAGAAGTAATAAAGGGGCGCCCAGGTACCGCCACTGATCTTTCATTTCTTCAGTGTATTTGACAAAATTTGAGTGATAATCTCCAATAATTAAAAATCTACGTTTGAGTGTTTCTTCTGAACAGTTTACTTTTTTAAATTTAAATTGAAGGTGTGATGGTAAGAGATCAGTTAATCATCTCCCAACTTTTGTCAAACAGGAGTCCAGGTGTTTCTTACTAGAAATGAAACTGGGATACTGAACATCACGTTTCTAGCTCAATCGATCGTTTCAAACTAGTATGTTTCGATGTGTTGTTTACTGCAATCGCTCTGATGTAATGGACTGGGTATCATAGGCTTCTCACATAAGCCTAAATCTAGATTTGTTCACTTTGTTTATTGTAGGAGTTTATGTCATCTTCCACACTAAGTGTCACCACAAATGTGCTCTTCAAACGGACGTAAATATACCTTAATGCCGCATGTTGTACTTTTTATCAAAGCTTGATTTTTTCCTGCTGAACGTCTAGTGCTGCCAAACTGGCGCTGCAAATTCGAGTATAATCCTTACAACATTCCCTATAATATTTCTTTTGTTTCCATGCTACAACTTTTACCTTCCCAATAAGATGTGAAATTGAGATCGTATATAATTTATGATATACACACACACTTGACTTATCATTGTGTGCTGATAAATATCCTACTGTATATTTATTATCCCACTTATCAAATATATTTTTCAAAACTTGATATATAATTTTATGACGTCCTGAATGAATATATAAAATTATGATTGTCAAGTTTTTGGTTCCTTTTAAATTCAGTGAAATAAAATAAGGATGCTTCTTTTTTCTATTGCTTGAATTACGTGCTTCTCAAGAAATATATTTATCAGTAATTTAATATAATGTTCTTTTACTTTATTATTTATGTATAGTTTTCGTTTGGAGTTGGCACATATGGATTACTTTCAGAAAATTGGCTCGCTTTCGGTCGTTTATTTGGTATATATCTATAAATAACAAACTACTCTCAAATCTCGACGATAATATTATTATTAGTTTTATAGTTTATGGTCTTGAATTAAAAGGGACGATAACCCTCAAAACAATATTTTAACATTTATTATTATAAAATTACGTATAGACGCTTTACATTTTAAGTTTTCTAATACACAAACAATCATTAATAATGTGACCAATGACCTTAACTGATTTCTCAATTAGTAGGTATGTCTAAATTGGCCGACAGCTATATGTTTGCACTTAAACTAATAACCAATTAATAAACATTTTAAATCCAAGATGGCTAATTCCCAGTGAATCATCTATTGCAATACTTGCAAGTAACTTGTAAGTTAACAGAACTTATGTTATTCTAAACAAAAAAATTATTACTCAACTTATAAGTGAATCGTAAATGTTGTAAGTAACTTATAAGTACAGCAGTAGTAGGGCTGGGGGAGATCCAACTCTCCGCCTTGCCCCCATCCCGACCAATCATATTTCGAGTAAGGCCTTAACCAATTAAACGGTTGAAAAAGTATAAATGGGACACGCGCGATTGTTGCAGCTCATTCTAATCTTTCGTTTTCCATTGAACGGTCGTGTCTCAAAGCTTTCTCTCAGAATATTATATACTAACGTCGACTATCAAGAGTTCGACCATTTCCTCAACCAACTACTTGATATAGATCAACCATTACTCCTGTCCACTCACACGTCTGCTGAGTCAAATACCTCTTCATTACAACAGCCCTGCTAGCCTTTTATCTGCGGCCAGTGTTCAGTTGATCTGAAAACCATAAGTAAGCTCCATAAATGTTCCAATGTTCACCGCTTTTACTAATATATCATCTGCCTTTAATGGCGTACTACGATTTGAGCCCACTAATCCTCCCATCCAGCTTCAAGATTTTCTCTTCGATAAGAGCCTCGATTGAAGAGACAACAAGCACCTTACTCAACGGCTGTATTGAATGCAAGGTTCACCCTGTCCTGGCTATTTGCATCCTCCAGATAGACCCACATACAAAGGAAATTCTTCAATCCGAGCAGCAACTCTTCTCTCTTGTTGTGAATAACACTACATTCTTCGATTTTATGTTTCAAGGTTCCTTGCGGATAATAGAGGAGTTTATCCAGAATGAATCGAACTGGGTCATCGAACCCTTCGAATGGTTTGACATGCATATCGTCAGCTACCACAGCATCCCTAAGAGACGTGGGAAGAGCTATACAGAAATATCTCCTCGACTGAAAGTCAAGAGAGAGGAGTAATCAACGTGAACAATGGGATATGAGAGACTATTTTAAGTATGCGGTGCTTTCCGTACTCCACTATAAAGATGTCTGGAAGAATCGTGAGCGTCCTGAAGCCTACAAACAGTGGGAAGATGAGCTTAAGTTTAACAGTCTGATCTTCCCTATCACCGCAGGTCATATTCCCTACTTTGAAAAACTAAACCCAGGCATTCTAATCAATCTACTCGAGTGAGAGGAGGTGAATGAGAATCATTTTTTCAGAATGTTAAGGGCATGTGGCTATCCGCGTATTGTGCCTATAACTGACTATTTCCTATGATTAATAATTAAGTTTCATAAACACTATTAAGTTGCCAATCTATTACCATTTAATTTACGTTGGACTATATTAATGTTCATTCTTTTGTGATATAAAATCATGTATGTTATTATAAATAATTATATATATCTTGATAGAGCGTTTTCTGGTCTATGTAATAGTATTCTCAGTATTAATTATTATGTAAATATTATCTTTATAATACATGTTTACTAATATAACTAAGTACAACTATTCTAGGCATAAGCCCATTAATAGTTATGTATCATATTAAAAAGATTGTACGTTGCAAGAAGCACTCATAAAGGAATCCTCTTTTACCCTCAACAAATAAAACATACTCCTATTGTACACTAGTCGCTATACTTACTCTGGGCCCTACACCGCGCCAGGAGTCTATGGCGAGAACTATCGGGAGCGCATACTCATCAACGTTTTAACATACCAGCGTGATGAAGATCACCCGGCACACTATGTGGGAGTTGTCCACATTAATCGTCTTCTCAACTGCGATATCAACCAGGACCAGACTCATAAGGGATACAATCACTGCTAACGCTGCATTCAGCCATTTAAAAGGGAAATACCTCCAGAGACATAGAAAGTACTGCTATACTGGCCAACCTGAACCTCGTCCCATCTGATAACAAGTGTTTTTACCAATTTGAAAAGTGTCAAGCTATCCAACGTTTTCCTTACATAGTCTATCCGATTTTGAGAGCTTTCTCGAGGTGGATACAAACAGGCCTCCATCTAAGACTGTGACGGAGCAAATAACCCACAAGGCAGTCGCCATCTCCTACCTGTTGGTATCTCACTCGCGCATGAATACCCCGCCCATTCCCTGTCAGTACAAGGTTTTTACAGATCAAGATTGTGTTTATGACGCCATGGTTTCTCTTACAAATCTCGTCAAGGATGTGTTCGACTGGAATGAGGAGCATGGGAATCAGAAGGTTGTAATAACCAATAGAGACATCGCAGAGCAATGTATGCGGAAACGATGTCACATCTGTAATATTGAGTTCGACATGAACGATCCTACTAAAAAGCGCTGGAGAGTCCACGAACATGATCACCTTACCAGTAAGTTATTCTCTTTCTAATCTCACTTTCTCCTTCTATAATATATTTCCGCTACTTTCTTTTCAGATGAATATCGTAGAGCAATCTGTCAGGAGTGCAATGCGAAGATAAGATTTAGGACAACTTTCTCCCAGTCTTCCCATCCAACATGTCGCCGGATGGGAAGTCTCAGTAATTGCTCTGACAAAGGAGTGATACATGGCCATGGATACTAACTTTATGGTGTAGGAAGAGGTCATCGATGACAATGAGAATCACCGCACGCGCACTATGAAAATAGGCTTCCGGGACTCACTGCAATTCATGATGTCGTCGCTTGTCTCCCTGGTACGGAATCTATCATCTAAGCAACTATCCTTCACCTGCCTACTCTTCTCCAGTAATAATGACTTCACATAGATTGCCCTTCGAAAGGGGGTGTACCCCTACAGCTACCTCACAGGCCCCACTCGTCTATGGGATCTGTCACTTTCTTGGTGCACTGGAGCAGCAAATTTCTTAAAAAGCTAATAACAAAGGGACTCACATGGGACTCTGAATAAAGGTTATATTAGACGCCAATCCCCTCGATAATACCTTTATTGTTGATTGGATTTACTTTGCGGCCTTTACTAATAAGAGTAGAACGCTCTCACCTCTGGCTGGCACCAATTTAAGGAGGTATTGGACAGATGTGCAATTAAAATATCCACTGGTGAGCCTCCAACTGTGCGAAAATTAGAAGTGATTACAGTGATGATGAATATGATACGTTTGATAAAATGGATCTAAAGCGGACAAGACAATTCTTAAAGCTTACAGATAACTATGTGACATTATAAATATACGCTCTATTGGGTATCATACCTAAGACAATAATGAATCTACTTAGTTGCTGTATTAAGATTCCCACAGACATTGCTGATGGCCTCTCAATCGATATCGAATGCGACAACACATGCTGTACTTCACACATTATACTGCCACGCATACCTTCACCTACGCATACCATCCCTGCAATGCACCGCTATCACCTATACACTGCGTTTCTTGTCTGCAGTATAGTGGAGGGTAGCTTTTATGAGCAGTAGATGCAGAGATGAACATATCGTATTGATAAGGCTATTGGCACACGCGGTAGTGGCGTACATAAACAAGTCCTTGGAGAGGCTATACACATGAAAAGCTTACTTGGATGCCCTATGCTCAACTAACTCGTGTGGAAGATGTCCCATATCAATCAAAGTGATGGCGGCTTTTACATTGTTCTCCCGAGCAATATGCATGAGGATGGCAAAGAAAGCCATGCAAACACACCATCTCACTATACAGCTGGCTAATAATATCAACTAGTATGTTCCAGGTAATTAATGGGAAGTCTGTCTAGTTGAGATGTCCTTTGTTAATTCAACAAAACAATCAGTAAGTGAGAACAGCTACCTCTGCACTTACACTAGGTACTGGTATGGCAGTAGACATGATTGCTGGAAACTTTAAACGTATTCCTCAACATCTCGAGAAAAGAGGTCACAATAAGATTAATAATATTGGACGCGAGTAACTGGGACAGAATGTTTCTCCTGTTGTGCAGCAGGGTAGTGAAGCGCGTAGAAGGGGAAGAGCAAAGCCTATAAACATGAAACGGGGTAGAGTGCAAAAGGCCACTCCTGTTGAACGACATAGAAGACTGCCAATAGTATGATTACACTAAGTTACTATCCGTGTATAAAGAGTAGGACGCTCGATCATGCGCAATGGGTGGATGTGCACCCCCTCAATAATGCCACACAAGGCAATGCCCCCATCGAGTTTACAATTACTTTCTCACAGGATGAATATATTGACAGGAAGGATACTATATTTACAGAAGAAGAAGGAGGAATAGAATAGTTAGTCTGGGAAAAACTAAATTGGCAAAGGCTTTACTCGAAATTTGATTGGTTCTCCTCCACCACTATTATTTAGAGTTATGTATTTTTAAGTAAGTCAACTAAAATGTAGAACTTGATCATAACAAGTCAACTATTTAGTTAAACGTAAGAATTGTAAGTAACTTATGAATAAAGCTAAGTATATTAGTCAAATTATAATTGTACTGTAACTATTGCAAGTAACTTCTAAGTAATACTAAATATCATATGTCAATTTATTAGTGTATCGAATATACTTTATGTTACTTATAAATTTTCAAGTGCTCACTGGAGTTGGAATTACTGCAACTTAATAGTGATATGTTGCTATAAGTAGGAAAACATTTGTATCGTCTCTCACACACAACTATCCTTTGTATATAGGAATATCTATTGAATCAAAAATTCTATCTGATTCAGGCGTACATCTTTTGAACATTATTCTGATTTTATTTAGTAACATTTTTGGGTACTTTGGCAGTGAAAAGCGTTTTTCGATAGTTATCCATCAACACTTCTGTATCGATCCATAATCGGGCGAGAATGTGATGAGGTGACATATGTGACAATTTAGGTGACATACTTAAAGTTGACACACAAGGGGGCCGCGAGGCCCCAGACCTGAAACATTCTTTTTGTATATTTATAAATATAGTTCGTTGCCTGTTTGGTGTGTTACTTATGACATTGTCATTTTTTAGTTGGGATAAAAAATCGATCTATATAATATTTGAGACCATTTGTTATAGGGAAATTTTCTACTATATTTGTTTGCAAGGTTGCCATTTTTCTTATCTGAACCAAGGATATAAGTGTTCTTCTCTCTTTGTAGAAAAAACTACTATATTTGTGAAGGATATGGCCTACGCGATCTTTACAAATCCGAACCCTTTGAATGTTCTGCCCGCTGGATATCAACACGTCTTCCTAATGCGCAATCCTATGAAATCGATCCGATCTCTTTACAAAGTGTTGGAGAATCCAGGTTAGTATATAGTAGATGCTAAATATATCAAACAATAAGATTATGGAAACAAAAATTTTTTTTTGAAAAAGAAAAAAGAATTTTCTTTCTTTACCAACTATTTGGGATAATATATTTACAAAACTATTTGCAACCATAAAATATTAGTGAAAGATGCAATTTTTCCAACAAAAAGGATTTCATAACAATTATTGTTTTAACCAATATGACTGTCTAATGTCCGCATGCTTTTTTCAAGTTGTGTGCCGAAGCGAGCTAATTTATTATTAAGGCTGCATTGATTAAAATCAACTAGATAGATTAATACACGGGGGGCGGTCGTCACTTTTCATTGAAACATTTTGTTAATCATTTTAACTATTGTTTGTTTTTCTAGGGTTGTTAGTCGGATTCCCTCCCCCCCCCACGGTTTTCCACTTATACCTGATCGCCAGAATATTGTCTGAGTCAAACTGGCTTACTTTTAGGCAGTATTTCTTTTAATTGTAAATTTAAAGTAATTTTAATTACAGTTTTTAAGAATTTATTTACACTGCAAATCATATACTGCTGTTTTAATCTATTAAAGTGCCTTAAAGAACTTTGACACTGTATATAATGGTTATCTATCTTTCTATATATATATATATGTATATCTCTTTAAACTACATATATAAGCTGATATATTTATTAAAAACTAAGAAATTGCTACATATACATAACAAGAAAGTTGTATGTTTTTATATGTGGAGTCAGTGTTTAGTTTCGCTGAAAGAAGAGTGCAAATAAAATAATCATACAGCTAAACATTTATGTAAGGGACAAAAATAAAAGCTAAATAATGCTGAAATTATCGGTGCCTTTGGAGAGGAGCAATATATACAAAAGGTTTTAATGATCTTCGGCAAACCCGGTAAACCCAATAAGATGACCACAATATGCGGCATGACTGCAGCTTCTACCAAAACATCTCACGGGTTTTTATTGGCAACAGTGGCGATCGGATCGATATTATGCCAAGTTTAGTTGAGCTGTTGATTGGCTTGGCAACGTCGAGTTGTACATCTAAATCGATGTATTTTGTGAACGTGGACAGAGGAGAGTTGGGTTGTTCGCGGCTGATATATACGAATTTTTACCGCATTGTGGATGTACTCCTGCATCAAACGCGACAATTTTATTTTTGGAGCGGAGTGGACCGAATATGGGGCAAAGTGTCCCGTGCCAGGCTTCTGCGTGGTTATTTGTACGGGGATCTACATTTAATTTAAAAAATAACTTTGTTAGAAAGTCCATAAAATTATATGTTTAATATTATTATATATATATATATATGTAATATTAGAGTGTTATAGCATCTAATATTATATATACATAATCTATATATTATGTATGTATATATAGTCAAAAAAATATGCCATTTCAAATATATGGCCAGCGAAATTATCATAGCATGTTCCACGAGTTGTATATTTCCTATATATGCAACAAAATTACTTATATATTACTTACAAAACCGTTTACAAATTTAAAATCACGCATTACGCGAATCGCATTTGTTAAAACAAAGATTTGGAGTCATTTCTATTTAATAAACATTAATGTTTGTTAATTAAATTTTCTATATATAATTTTTAAATCAATGAAGTGATTTATTTTACTCTTGATAGACATTGAAAATCTGTTAATCAAGTGTTTTATAAACAAGTTCTTATCAGTCAAAATTAGTAAATTTTCCTATTAATGCCCGCTATATGAAATAATTGAAATTTATTTAACGAATCATTAAAAATGTGTTGAATCCTACTCCATTAGTAATATAACTTAAGAATTTATAACAAAAATATTTGTACTATATTTTACAGCCCTGTCCACTTCTGGATCATTGGGCACTAACAGGATATTTAATGAAAAATTGTAAATCAAAACTTTTTCTTGAAATTCTTGTAGAATATATTTAGATTACAG
>JAYRBW010135412.1:0-15564 GCA_036023295.1 Invenusta paracnida
GAAGCAATTTCCACCAAGCTTTTAAGTGGAGTGTTTGAGATACTACCACTATAACTACAATGTCCATCTTTCCTTTGTATATTCAAAATGATAAAGACAATCATTTTTTTCTACTGTGATTTAATCCCCCGACAAAGATTTCGGTCGAAGCAGCTGTCGTGTTGTTTATTTTTAATAACATTTTTTGCCCGATAAAGGATTTTTATACAGCAAATTTTTACTTATGAGTAGGTAAGTTTGTTGACTAGTATTAAAATTAGCTGGTGGTTGATATTATGTAGAATTTTAGGCATGTTAAAAACAAAAATATTACTTATTGCATATCTAGCATTCATGGTTTCCATTACTTAGTAATTATATCTGATCTACTATAAACCTTCAAACCAAAATGGTCCAATGCCATACATTTATTTAGTATATAATCTTAGTTGTTTAGTTGACTTTTCCACGCACTAAAAGTGAATAATTGATCAGTTGAAATGTATAGCAAGGTATGCAAAAATGTAAACGCCGATTTTCTCTCCCGTGCAATCCTAAAACATGTTATATTTAATCAATTTATAGGCTCGATTTTTCGTTAACACACATAATATTGTTCTAATGAAATTATAGTACCTACAAACATATTTTGACCATCACATGCGTTTAATAATATTTTAACTTGGAGAATTTCATTTCGATACCAATTTTAAATCAAACTACGTCATTTTTAGTACATTTATTTTGCCCTGCTGTCCATCAATTTCATGGATTCTAATATTTCTTTTTTCGAAAGTTGACGTGATAGAATAAGCATTGTTAAATATCTTTCTAGATTAATATATTAAATCAATATTTTTAGTCATTGTGTGTAGCTTTTTTAAATTTTATTTCAGTTTTTTTTTATATTTTGTACCAGGTTCTGGTTTAAATATGGCAAAATACATTTATTTATGATTTTTCGATGATTTTAAATCGAAAGCAGATATTCTGTACTATTATTAAGTGCCTTTGTACCCATAGTAGCGAATATTACATAAATATTGGTTACCTATTACGAACCCACTCTAAAATGGTATAGTTAATATGCCTATTAGACACAAGATAATTTTGTTATGGCACCTACACCTTTATACCTTTACCTAATTGCGTCTTGGGTGAGCTAGGTCCCCACATTACGCCTGTCCTGAAGTTATAAGGGTAAGTTTCTCCTTCTCTGCATGTGATCGTGTCTATATTATCTTCCTGTTTGTCCTAAATGAAGATTTCCTGTCGTTTCTCCTATTTATATCCCCCTGTGTCAAGTGTTTAAGCACGTCTCCATCCTTTCCAGTTTACCACCCTTTCTTTATTTGACTTTTATAGATACATCTCTGCGTGTCTTCTTACTGATTTTCCTTCGAAACTTGTTTAAATGTTTCTATACTAAATCAAATGTACCTATACTCACTAATTTTTTATTTTCAGTATTATTAAATAGTAATGTGTTGTTGTTAAATATATGTGTTCTTTGAGTGTGTTAATTATTTTCTGTCATTTTCGCAGTATTAAGATTTGTAATTTACATGCTCACTATAAATATATTTAAATGTTTCTCTTGTACGCACGTAATAACTTTGTTTATTGGAAATATAGCATTTTTGTTAATCTTTCGTGCTAATGATAAAAAATACTATTTACTAACTTGTTGCCTTGAAAATATCCATGTGTTGTTTCTTTTTATAAGTTATATATTTAGTTTCAGTTGGCTTATTTCTTTCCACCGAATAAAGCGTATTTCAGTTTACAGATAATACATAGGTACTGAATTAATTCAATGCCCTTGAAATTAAAAAGTTTTATGAAGTATATGTACCTACCTAAAGAGTTAAAGTAAGTTTTTGAATTCATTAGAATAATAGTATACAGTTGTTTTATTATAATTTATAATATAATAACTTTCAAATGCCGGGATCTGTATAAAATTGTCAATTCAACTGACATTTGGTCATTTGGTTAGCCATTCTAGAAGAAAGTTATGAAAATGAGCACATAGATATATCTGTTATGTGTTCAACGTGTCCAGCTTGCGTGTATGATGTTATACCACTGTCCTTCTTTTTCTCCGGAAACACTGAACTTTTTATTAACCACAAGCGTAAGCAAAGCTGGCACAAGAATTTCCAACATGCATTCCTATAATACTTCAGTAAGTCAATCAATCAGAACAACCTAACTACAAGTACGAGTACAATATATATTTAATACCCGGCAGTAATTATTTAATAAAAAAAAAATTGGGAAAAGTGATGTCCCGAGATGATCAGTCAGATATATATTTACAATTATTTCATTGTGTGTTTCGCCTGGAAAAGTCACATTTCTCCCCAAATATGAATGGACATGTCAGCATTCCATTTTTGGCTATTTCCTGTTGTACTTTTCCACAAAAACGAATATAATTATTGTATCTCTATCTACTATGCTTTACAGGTAACTAACTGGGATCCAGTTTGCATGTGCGCAAAGGTTAATTTAAATACTACGCGAGGGATCTATTTATGCATCATATTATAATATGGCTGTAAATACATGGAGAGAAATATTTTCATATCTATATCATTATTCAGCAGTACCTATTTCGAGCAATTAGTATTTTGGGGCATCTCCATGGTATTATGACTACATGTATGTTGATAAATGTCATAATATAATTATATTCCTCGTGCGTACGCTGCCTGTACTGTATTGACTAACTTAGTTTCTCAACTGTACACTAATAGTCATTTAATAATTGGCATTGAATTAACAGCAAAAACACAGGAGCTAAGAGAACAGGTCACAAAGTCTGTTTTGTATCTATGAGGGATATATAGAGTAGAAACTCGTTTCAGTCTGTTAGATTCTGATCGTGAACTTATCATCTCTGAACTCTTTCCATTCATTTCTTCGATTTTCTATTTTTGAACAGATTGTTAGTTAGTCTTCTATATGCTGTGATATAAGTATATAAGTCTTATGTACATCTTATTTTTTTCACCTTGCTTGTAAACGTTGTTGCATTCTGCATATATATGCAAATGTAACTGACGCTGCGACTCTACAGCATTGATTACAGCATTGCTGTTCCGATTAAAGTTGTGCTGGTAACCTTCCAGCGTTATACTTTCTCTCGACTTATAGTATATACAGGAAAGAGTATTTCATGTATATTAATTCTCAAGTTTTTAATGTAGATACCTGATGTATGCTTGACCGTACTAGAAAGCAAGTCATGTTCCCTCTTTTACATCATGTGTATTATATAGGTATCTTTAGTGCCTTTCCTCTTTTTTTAATCGACGGTGTTTAACACATATACTGGCTATCACACTTCATCCAGCTGTAAATCATATAGAACTATGTAAATAATAAGCCAAGGGTTCATTATTTTATTTCCTAACCTAGATCAGGATAATACTACGCAGAAAAGGATGTAGTGATCTCAGATCACCAGACCCCCAAGACAACTACATAAATAGTAAATCTGAAAGCTGAGCGGATGTGGACAGGCTGCCTGCCCTGTGTTTTCACAATTTTCTGTGGAACTTGCAACAGTTTAGCTTAAACGATTCCCTTCAGTCATACATATACATATAGAATATAATGACTATATATATTAGAATAATATGTGTTTCCTAGCCGTTTAAGATACAAAGTATATAGATGATGGACAAGCTTCTGTTACATACACTTTATTTTTTAATACTATACACGAACCCAACATGTTGTTACGTAAAAGTGTGAAGTATATGCGTATATAAGTTGGTTGCCTTGATAATAAATGCCTGTTACTTCTATATATTATGTATTACTTGTGAAAGTGATAACACTGTACTGTTTAGCCAACACCAGAATTTTAAATAACGACATGCCATTATACGATCGCCTATATCCCATTTTATTATGAATTATATATGATTTCGAAGATTTTATGTGTCTGCAGATTGTAGAGTCTATAGTCCCCAACAAATCCACACAATCTGATAAATAATGAAGGAAATTAGATATATACAACCTGTTACCCCTTTCTACAACGTCAGAAAAAAGATCAGCGATGTGTTGTTAGGTGAAATTTCTTTCTAAGATTGAGGATATAATCATCGACAATTTATTACCTATATAGTTATAGTACAGGAATGGAACGCTAAAGTTAATCCAATCTAAGGCCACTGTTCATTTTTCTCGACCGAAACTATTTACCTACATTTATTATGTTATGTTTCTCTTATTATTGGGTGCATATCTTGTGGTTATCTGGAAACATGACATTTTTAAAGAAATTATTATGAATATATCATGCTATACACCCTATATAAGTGCTGCGTACATCTTATTATCTTACATATTCTACTTTATTACTATAATTTTTGTCCTTAAATGCCTATCTTATTCGTTTGCCACATTCTATAGGCAAGTAATAAATATTATTTCTACTCAAGATTTTGGGGGTCATCTAAGTAATCTTTCACATTCATAATATACAATATTAATGCTTTTGAACCGAGTGTTCCTCAAAATGACCACACATTTTTTCAGGGAGAGAAATACGATGGCCGTGACGCGGACGTGTGGTCCTGTGGTGTGATCCTTTATGCCCTGCTTGTGGTAAGTTTTAGAAAATAATATAGTTAGCATGCTAAATTATATATGTTTTGCATTATTTTATACTTTCTGCGGCACTGATTTGAAATGCGTAACATATTATATACATATTATACTCCTTATGAAATAGTTTAA
This sequence comes from Invenusta paracnida, assembly GCA_036023295.1. Lineage (NCBI taxonomy): Eukaryota > Metazoa > Platyhelminthes > Proseriata > Coelogynoporidae > Invenusta > Invenusta paracnida. The sequence continues at coordinate 4,738 of JAYRBW010135412.1, forward strand.
CAATAAAACTACTGTTGATGCTGCAATGTTGCGCATACATTTGTTGGATAATTTTCTGCTTACTCATTGAATAAGTATAACTCGAAGCGAAGTAAATGAGTTCTGTCTCATACAATCCTGACATAAATCTTTCCAATGCATAGAAAGACATTATGTCCAAATGTGTATGCCACTTATTACAATGCTATAGCTTTAATCGGAGGTATTTTTGGATTTTAATGTTGCAGATATATATTCCTCTAAAAATTAGTTTAAATCTCATGAATAAAAATTCAGCGAAACATTTTACACTGTGAAATTCTTTTTAAGTTTTCAACGAAGGCTCATGTATTTTTGGTGAGCAGTTATTATTCTTCACACCGGTCTTTAATGTGTGGTGCTCTCCTCCTCTCAGGGCGCTCTCCCCTTCGACGACGACAATCTTCGAACCCTCTTGGAGAAAGTGAAGAAGGGCGTGTTTCAGATTCCACCACTCGTTCCTCGTGAATGTCAGCAGCTCCTCCGTTCGATGATCGAGGTGGACACAAGGAAGCGAATTACTGTAAGTCACCTTTAGCGTCTTAGTCTGCTTCTCTCCACTCTGTTAATCATGTTTTTAGACAAAACATGTCAAGTGATAATAGAAAATTTACGTTATATATTATCGATTTTATTGACTTTTCGCAAGAAATATCCGTCCTGTAAATGTATAGTTTACAGTCTATTTATGTCTATTGTCTATGCGACTGTTTATGTTTAAGTCTGTTTATGTCTATTGTTTATTGTTTATTCGATTTGTAGACACATTTCCTGCTTTGTATTTTATATTTTCTTTTCTGTATTGAATGTATATTAAAATTATTAAGAAGGATATATACATTAAAACACGATGTTTTTCTTTTCAAAGTCATTAGATGAATATTTTATTTTTTTATCAAAAACATTTTTTTGTGGAAATATTGTTCCTCACCAGCTTAATTGTGTCAACTTTTATAGCGTACTATATTATTTATAATTTTTTTGACAAGTATAATTTCAGTACCTAGACGAATTATTTAATGATCTGTATAACAGTTTACTACTATTCTACTAGTACTTTAAAATTAACAAGTAATCTAGTTGATTACATGTCTTGGATTTTTTCTAAACAAAATAACATGTATGAAAATGAATAATAACTATCTGTTAAAAGTTCAAGTTAGGATATATTCGTTTTACTTTATATATTTATTTCCTTTTACATAGGTAGGTAATTCATTTTTTGACTCACTAACTAAAATTTGGATTGCACTCTTTTTCTTTATCTAGTGTAGAACTCTTTTTTTATTCCAACCACCAAATAATAAAAATGCTCTTATTAAGCCTCTGTAAAGATATTCTATTATTCAGCTTATATATCTTTTGCCCTGTCTGTCTGTCTGTCTATCCGTCTATATATCTGTGTTCTTTGCCAAATATCTTCCGAGTTCTCAACATAAGATGTACATTGAATGGATTCCTCTCTGAATAGAGAAGAACAAGATTCCAGCTGGATTGAACACGCTTCTGTGTGTAATTATCCACCCGACCAGCTGACGGTTATGCTCACGACATAGAAGTAGATGCACACAGAACATATTATTATATTGAACTGAGCGCTGTTAGTCGTGCAATGTAAGGATCTTTGAGCGTGCATCTTGAAAGGGAGTGCGGGGTTGGTGAAATTAGATTCAGATAGAGAGCGTTGCTCAGACGTGGGTAGGGCAAGCTTGTAGTGGGATGAATCTTCTTCTAAAAACCTGATCGGACTGGAATCTAACTTTAGTTCTAGTATTAGCCCTGTCTATAACTTATCTTACCGTAATCTCAGTACTCAACTTTGTATTAAAAAGATTTTATTTTTACATTTTTTACCCTTTTAACCCTTTTTTACATTTCTTCATTGCACTATAATATTGCCACGGACTATCACAACATTGTATTTAGTACATGTGTGCCTGTAGTTTGAATACAATTCATAGCATGATAGAAGTGGAACTAAACTGCAGAAAATTAATTTTCACATAAATTACTCGTAAGCACAAAGGTCTCCTTTAACATGTGATAGATACAGGAATGATCTTCTTTAACATGTGATAGATACAGGAATGATCTTCTTTAACATGTGATAGATACAGGAATGAACTCCTTTAACATGTGATAGATACAGGAATGATCTTCTTTAACATGTGATAGATACAGGAATGATCCTCTTTAACATGTGATAGATACAGGAATGATCTCCTTTAACATGTGATAGATACAGGAATGATCTCCTTTAACATGCTGGAATATATATATATATATGATAGATACAGGAATGATCCCCTCAATCTCAAAATATCTCTGCTATTCAGGTAGATATCGAAAAACGTCTGCCACTGCCAGAATTGCCAAAATAATACAATTTTAATTTTAATTAAGGCTCGATTAGATTGCTTACTTTTATTTGAATTTGAATTTGACTTTTAATTTTTTGTGTTACTTCTTGCCTACGCGAAGTTTTGTAGCGCCGATAAGTAGCTGTATTAGAACCAATTGATACTTAAAGATGTATGTACGTGCGTGCGTGTATTTCCTTCCCATCTGTGCGATATCCGCGCTTAAAGTAGAACATAACGGCTTAGTTTATAATTTAAATCGTGACACTTGTACAGAGCTGGAAAATTTCCCTTCTAACAGTTATTGATCTATTTTTATTATTCATATTGTCATATATTTTTCACGCAACTTGGCTACAATCTTTCTAGATCAGTACATATTATTGCTTGTGAATTTATTTATACCTCATCAACTAATATTAAAATGTTTTTAAAATACGTAACGCCTGATTTAACTCGTTTGCATTTTTTTGTAACCTGTTTGTATTTTGTCAGAAATTTCAACTTATGTGATTATATTTTATTTACAATAATAGACATAGCTATTTAGCTCTCCTAATTGCATTAGAACGAATAGATTGTTAGTTCTACCTATCTTGAAACATATTGTAATTTTATTTTGTGAAAAATACATTTATATTTTTTTAGTTATTTTAAAAATATATCCCCTGAAAATAGTAAATAATGTAGATTTGTGTTTGTCCGTCCTCTGTGTATGCTACTATAAGTAAAAAATACGATTTTGTCATTTAATTTTATTCTAATTTTACGATTTATAATATTTCGACTCTATTTTTTCAGTTGCAAGAAGTTTTGGTGCATCCTTGGGTTCTTGCGTAAGTTAAATTCTCTGATTAATAAAAATTTCTATTTTTTTTATAATCTGTAAATTACAATATTATGTTTAATGTTTCCATAAGATTAATAATTTATTTTTACATGCATATCTATTTATAGATTTTAGATTAATAACTACCAAATAGTATTTTAATAATACAATAATCTGTGTTATATTTATTGTATGTATTTATTTACTTTATATTTCTATTTTAAAGTGTTCATTCACACTGTAATCAGTGTTTTGCAAAATTTTATCGTTAGTCTAGTCTTTAGAAGGAACTTGAAACAAGCTATTCAAAAACTCAAATTAATTTAATATTTCGATTTAAAATGAACGTTATTTGTAACTAATATTAAAATTATCTATCTTCAAACATCATATGGAAAATGTGTGCTTTAATGTAAAACTTTTTGCGTAAATTTATCATGATTGAATTAATTAAGGCATCATGGAACTAGCTAATGATGACTAAATATGATATTAATTACTTCGCTGTGATGGAATGCACTTCATTCATCTGTTGACGCAATTTACCTTCCTCGGATTAGAATATTAATCATAATTAAAACTTCAAATAGTCGTTGTTAAATGCGCACTTTTCTGATATCATATTATTATTATAGTTTAAAAGGGAATCCATTATTCAAGTTAGCGTTAAACTGTTCAGTGTCATTTCTGTCTTATTATTTATTTTATTGACAAAATATTATTATCCACAAAAGAAATACCAACATTTTGGTGATTCACAATCAGGGACTACTCACTTGCAGAATTTATAAAAATAAAATAATTTTATCACTGTGCTGATTCCCTGCTTACATATTTATACGGTGATAATATTTGACTAATATAGGAACATTGTTAGGCACAAAAAGTTTATTTTTACCGTAGTAATTGTGTAATTGTTGCCATTTATGTAGTCCTATATATTTCCTAAGGAGGCATGTTTTTATATTCGTGTTATGTATATAACATGATCGACGCGTTCTAAAATATGTATATAATATAAATATAAAGAATCATCATTTAATAAATCTTACGAGTATTACAGATGTTTTTGATTTTTTTTATGTAGTTTATTTAAAAAGTCTTGCTTCTAAATTGTACCACCAAAACCGCCTTTTTATATTATGATTGGTAAGTAAACTAAAAGAAAAACGAATTTTTCTGCATACCCTCTTGATCCTATATCGGATTCGACTATATTTTTCAACCTCTGCTCATATTTCTGATGTGTGCCATTTCACCTCTGCATGCCTGTTCCTTCCAGCGACAACGACGTAAACCTACAGGGTGAAGTCCCCATGTCCCAGGCGGTGGAGACCTCGGTCCTGCCCCGTCGGAGTGATATCGATCCCGACATCTTCAACACCATGTCCTCTCTTCAGTGCTTCAAGGACAGGGAACGGCTTGTTCAAGAACTCCTCTCGCCATTGTGAGTGTTTCATCTCCTTGTGGCGGTCGAAGGGGATTCGAGAATTTATTTCATTTCGAATTATAGTTTAGTTGACTGCTTTATTCGTATTCCGTAAAAAGGGTATTCCTGTAAAAAACTTAAATAAGACTAAACATAGTTTTCATACGTTGCAGTATTCTGGTCTGTTTTGCATTTTATTTATGCACAACCTAAAAATGGGAAATTTCAATATTGGGACACGGTCAAGCTGGCTTGATGAATTTATCGATTGACTTATTGGCTTGGCTTCACAGATATTAATTTGTTCAATATTTTCTGTCAAGCCAGAAAAGTAATTAAGTAATCACGTGATTCAGTAACATAATATTCTGATCAGTTCTCCTTCACTACTTCTTCAGCTTTTCTCATCATGATAAATATTACAAAATCAAAATACATCATTGTTTTGATATCATTTTTTAAATTAATAATCGATAAGTGTATCCAACCATCTTGAACGTGTATACTGGGCTTTGCAGACAGATTAGGTATCGATATCACAATGCTGGTAGGGTATCCGTAAAGTTTTTCCGCAGTAATTTAGTCGGCATATTATTACGTAAGACAAGTATATTTATTGGTTCTGCATTGTGTAATACGTAACTTTACATAATATGTCGATTAATAAGATAATCCCGACTTTGACAGACAGCGAGAAGCGATTGGTCCGATCTTTACTGCAAGCTAATAAAGGCTATAATGCAATATTAATCATAAATTAGAGAACATTTATACACAATGGGAGTAGAAATAGGAGTCTCATTCCTAGGTAAGAGTTACACTTAGCGGGTGCCGATTTTAACAACTTTTTAAAATAAGACTTGCTATATACTAACAACAAAAACTGTTATCAGAATTGTTTGTGTATATTTCCGTTTTTTGGTCTTGTGTATACCTTTATTATTAGTAGTGAGTAAAAACTGTGAAACCGTATAGAACGATTTCATATAACTTATATTGTGTAAAGTAATAAAAAATTAACAAATTGCATTATCATTTTATTTTTATCATTAATTATTTTCTACGTTTTGTCACTGAAATGTTTATTAATGTTGAAATATAATGCTTTTTAATCTGTTTATTTCTCTAAACACATATTTATTGGCAGATAATGCCTCTACTTTAGTGTTTGAACTTTGCTAATGTTATATTATTTGAAATGTTATTCAAATCGTTAGAGAAGCCTGCCAATATTTAGAACATGCACACAAGATTATTACTTTTAAATCAAGCATTTTGGATTAGTTTATGCAAAATAACAACAAACGAGTTTTATAAATTTTCGTTCCAATAGGATTGCATCGAGTTTATATTTTATCTGGACACAATTACATAATACAACGACTATATTTAAAGCTAAAAGAGCTACTGTAACGTAAATATTAAAAATACAGAATTATTTAATTATCCAATTTTAATTATTAGTTAATTAATTTATATATTTAAAAACGTTTGACGTATGATATTACTGATAAGCATATTTTTATTGCGTAAAATTATTTACCCTCAGGAAACCTATCACAGACCCAAACATAAGCTATAACCAAATTAAGAACTTCAGTGATGGAGGTACTATAGTCTGAATTAAATTGAAATTACCGGTTATAGCAATGCCTATTTCCGGACAATATTGAGCCCATTGTCAATATACAATAGAAGAGTGCACTCACTGGAATTGAAGTCTTCATTTATGGATAATGACAGTTAGATTTTTTTCCTATATAATGGGATACCTGTTTACAAATAATTATAATGTAATTCAGTTGCAGATGGCCTTTTTTAGTATTACCTTCCCTTGATCCTCCCTATAGCTATGTATATGGTAAAAAAGCTCAAAGCTATTTAAAAACCCGTCTTGGTGACACTATTTTTTATAAACATTGCTACAGTTACTTAAGCAAGTAGTGTATTGATTGTACAGAAGAAGATTACATCCCAATAATTGACAGTTTGAACGATTGATAGACAGAAGATGAATTACAATATCATCACTTCTGCCAGTGTTTAACCAGGTCAGTTTTAAAACAAGATCCATTGGATCAGTTGTCAGTATCAACCATCATATTATTATGTGCGTTTTTTACTTTTCGTATGCGTCTTTTTAAAACTAACTGTATATCTTATGAATATTTGATTTTCTTTAGCCATACGACTGAGATCTAAAAGGCAACTGAAATTTGAGCTAAGTTCTATTAGAAGTTCCATTAGCAGGGGCGAGAATGAAAAAGTACCTATATTGTGTTATATTATATTGAGAACACTTTACTTTTAAAGGCGAAAATAGCAAGCAGATGCTTATATTTTAATATAAATGGGCCTACTTTGTCATAAGTATACATTTTCCATGTTCATTGTATATTTATTTGAAAAGGATTCATTGATAATACTAGTTTATTGTTCAAAGGATAGCTTATTAAATTGAAATGGTGTATATTTTGAAATATTTATACATGACATAACATGTTAATATTTTGCTGATTAAAAACAAGCAATATTTGTTCTTTTTAATGCTCCTTCTTTGATTTTATCAACGCAGCCACAACACTGAAAAGGTCATATACTTCCTCTTACTTGATCGCAAGTTGAGAATCCCAGCTCAGGATGATCCCGATGATATCAGATCCAGAAGTAGCACTCGTGAGTCTCATTTTCTTTGACTTAAAATGTGCATTTACTTTTTCATATTAGAAAATCGATATATTGATAATATTATATTCGTATTGATTGCCTAATATGACACAATAAATTTTTTTTTTTAAATAGCGCAATAATAATTTTTAATAGTGTTTTCATTTTTCTAGATGAAACTGACTGCATCTTAATACAGTATCATGTACCCACATAGAAATGGATCACTAACAACTAAAAGAGAAATCTCCCATTACTGTCGCGCGCATGATACCAAACAATTTAAATTATAGCATAAACTAAAGTGATGTGTTATACTCTCGTAAGTGTATATACTTATAAATTAATGGAAAATACATGCGCTCACATAACATACTCATTTATATTTAATCAAAAGTCATACAAGAGTATCGATTGTTCAAATACGTGTTCTTAACAGTGCTACCTAACTTTCTTATCGGAGAGATGTAACAAACATATTAAGAACCAAAATTCAACTTAACATTTAAGTAAATTTTCCAGATATACATTGCATATACTACTGCATATTTAAAAATATATTATCGATCATACTATGTGCTACCAGTAATGGAATTTCGCAAAAGTCATGGAAAAGTCTTGGAAAGGTCATTTAATTTTGTTGGGAAAAACCCGCGGAAAAGATACCTTTTCTTCAAGTAAAAATGAATAGCTGCTTTAAACAAAATTTTCAATGAGTTTAGTTTCATTGAAATGATAAAAATTAGTTGTTGTTAATTTGGCCTCCTATCCATTCTTCTACCCACTTTGGTGACCCACCAGCCGATCCGCCGCGCAAACGCATTGACAGTCTTAAGTTGAACCTAAACGGCTCTCAACGACTGTCTCTTGGAAACCTCAGTGAGGGCTCACCCTTGGCGTCACGGAGAGCGCTCACTGTTCAAAAGTTGTGAGTTATTGATTTATTGGTTTTTAGTTCATTTTTTTAAACAAGTAAATATTTAAGATATATCCAAAGACAGACCTCCCTAGTTATATACTTTGGTGACTTTACTCATACTGATTACATCACCGATATTATCCTTAAACACTCGATCGATAATACAGGATGTCCTAAAAGTACGGTAAAATTCATTAATAAAAATCTATTTTTATAAAAGATGTCAAATCGATTTTAAATTTCATTTCAAATGCATGTGCTCTACTTTTATTGCGCCATGACACCATCTCATTTGAATTTGATTGACAAAAAGCATAAATGTGTGTTCTAATTGTGAACTTGTTTAACAAATATAATTTACACAATTAAGCGTAAACTTGGGACACCCTGTATACTAGCGGTCCCTTTATATTAGTAATATAGATAGGTATGGTGTGTCCAAAATTAAAATGCGTTCATTTAAAAAGTCATTAAAATAATCTACTTTTATTTTACTTGCTATTATTACACATCACAAAAATTATCATGATAAAGTTGGTATTGTATAGCAAATTTGTTTATTAAAATATGTTCGCAAATTAATTTTATAAGTTTTTTCTTGTTTTAATATGGATCAGTTAATTATTTTAGTATTTGTCCCAGGAACATGTTTTTATTATATCTTCGCTTATTATAGATATGAGTTTTAAATGAATAAACCAATTACATATAACTTAAATAATTTATAGTAAATGTGTGTTTATTATGAAGAATTTAAAACAATTGGAATATTTTTTTTGTTCATGTTAAAAATGCCTTAAATTTTTTTATTGAAATTGCCTCTATCCCCTTCTTTCGCTAGTCGCAAATCCTCCATCTCGGGCGACACCATGTCCCTTTGCTCGATGGTTACCCCTGAATCCAGCCCCCTCGCCGGCCGACACCAGACAGGCGGGGGAGGCAGCACCGGTCCTTCCCCCCAACCCTCGCCTCAACCGCACCACCATGGAGGGACACCCAGCTCGGCCCACCGAATGCTACAACTCCTCCCCGCCTTCGCTCAGGCACCTCTTGCCCACGTTACTCCACACCCCCTACCCCCAGGATCTTCTGGAGGGGGATATCATACGCCTACGTCACCCGCGAGCCAACAGCTTGGGGGTGGGGTTGGTCTAGCGCCCTTCAATATCGCCTCCGCGTATCAGCAGCAGAGTCCAGCCAACCAGAGTGCTCCAGGTACTTTTGATTGGCAACTTGCCGGACTTCCTTGCTACCAGTGACATTGGCGGGAACTATGATTTGTTTGCCTCGCTGAATTATACATAATAATATGTGTATCTATAAGTTTGAATTTTATAATTAAATAGTAGTAATCTTTCAGCTTACAAATGTAAAATATTTATTGGCTTTTGAATGTTATAAAAATTCATTTATTTAGTTTATAGTGGGATATTTTTAATACATTGCCTAAAATTACTTAGTAATTGGCAGGTAACATTCAAATTTGACCTTGTTACATCAGCTAGATTTCTCTGTTAATGTGTGAAAATTGCATGTATTTTTTCCGTCTCTTTAATTACATGGAACTTTGAGGTTTTCGCCTTAATAAACACAATTAGTACCTGCGTATCTGGCTTATCGATAATTAAATTGATGAATATCTAACTTGTTGATCATAATGGCAATTTTCTAATGTAGATTTCAACGCGCCAGTCATTTTTAAAGGGATGTCCAAACATTTGATTTATTACTTAATAAGGAATATAATAATAATTCATGAAAGCAAGTGCTGCCATTATTGAAAAATTTCTTGATAATTACGTAGCCCTTTTTATACCGCATTTATTTCTAAATCACTCCCTCTGCTGTACCCCACTTATTCTATTTACAGGCAGTCCCCCTAGTTCCCCCCAGCATCAACAACAACAGTGGCGCACCCGTCTCACGGGTCTCAAGACGAGCATCCTAGGCTCTCCTCGCTTCCACCGCAAAAGGGCTCCCCCCTCTACCGGACCCCCTTCTAGTGCTGCTCCTAGTGGGGATGAAACCGGTAGTGGGGCTAGTCAAGTCGTTCCTCCACCCATATCCTCAGCAATTTCATCACCAGAGGCATCGCCACAGTAAGTGTTTGTGTGTATGATGTGTGTACCTACTAAATTTTCTCAATACATTTAATATCAGCCTTTTGTTGATCTTAATTTGTTGTTAAATATTTCGCCGCTACAAGATCTATTTGCCATAAACGCCAATTTATCAAAAAGAACTTTTTTTCCATTTCTGTTATCAGATTTTAGTGGTGCATATTATGCTATGTATAAAATTGAATGTATAACTTTAAAATAAAAATGTTTATTTTTGTAAACGTCAATTTAGAATATCAGCTGAAGGGTCCAAATTGCCAGGGTGGCCACCCGTCCTCGAAAGTCTTCGAATTCTGTAAAGTGTCCTTAATTGTCCTCGAAATTTGGAGTATGCTCTAATAAAAAAACGTAATATTATTTTTGCATGCATTATATAATATCCAGTGCTGGTATGACATTTTGAACTGTCTGTTGTGTACACTAAGGCGCGTATTTAGTATTTAGGGGAGGGGGTCTTTGGGTGCGAACGACCTCCCCTTTTTGGT
>JAYRBW010135423.1:0-15563 GCA_036023295.1 Invenusta paracnida
TAGGAGTAAATAAAGTATCTTTGAATGTGGTGGAAACCATCAAGACATTCATTTGAATGTGGCGATCAATGTTTTTCAGAAACTACACTTCATAAACAGTATTCTAATGTTAACTTGGTTTCTTTGAATGTGGTGGAGACCATCAAGACATTCATTTGAATGTGACGATAAATATGGCAACAAATGTGGTGAAAAGGTTATATACATTTATAAAGAAGGTATTATATAAATACTAGATATCTCATACAAATATATATAAATTAATAAAATGATTTTAACTTCTAATTAGGCTAAGTATATAGTTAAATCAGGAAATTACTAAATATAAATATGATAATACAACCTAAATACTGTTTCTTCTAAAAATGCACTATACAATATTGAAATCATTCTTATATAAAAATATATTCATACTTGGCTATATATAGGTATAGTTTAATAAAAAAACAACTCAATATAAATAATGAGATGTATATATAAATGATTTATTTTTCTCAAGATACATTTAGTTCTTTTATAAATATTTTAATTATACATGACATATACAAACATTAGCTTGAAATCTAATTAGCATATATGCCTTCAGATAATCTGACAATAAATACAAAACAGTTGTATCGTATTTTCTTCTAGAAGTTGGAAAAATACTTTATTTATCTCCATTTGGAGTGCTTGATGCTGTAAATAACTGGAGATATATGTCTAGTAACCACTCTCTAATAAAAACTTTTAATAATTGGGTTGCATGGTCATACTTATAGATACTGTAGGTTACTGACTGACTTCCCCCAATTTCAAATGATGTTAAGTTTTATTATGGATTAAGATATAAAAAATAAGAGCATGATCCAAAGTTATTATATTAACTACACAATGTTCTTGACCACCATTACATCTATTTGTTATGTCTATCAAGTCATCTTGTGTTATTCTAATTTTCTACCACATATTATGTACATTACATTGTGTTCTAAATATTGATTATATATTGAACAATTAAGTAAATCAGACACTGACAGAGAGCAACATTATTAATTATATAGAAGTCATGAACATGCCAGCACAATATATGTTACATCATATATAAAAAGGATCAAATAATACAATATCATTCTCTATAAATGAAAAATTATACAAAAGAGAAACATGTATGGTAATTTAAACAGATAATTATTTTCAATGTCTATAATTTTATACATAAATTAACTTTTTAATTATTCTTCAATCTGGATGGTTAAATTATATAATACCAATGAGTAACTTAAATTTTAAGCACAAATGAAATAATAATTATACAGGCAATGTCTGTATGATATATTAAAACCAGAAAATTAGTTACAGTTTATTCACTTTTTATAGCTGGGTTTATCTACTCATTCAAATATATAATTGAATTGTATATCACAACTTTATTACAAATAAAACTAAGTCAATTTTATTGCTGTCTTTTTTTATTTATAAATATATATATATAAAAATATGTTTACACATTAGAATTAACCAATACATTTACATTACACCAAATCAACTGTTTTTTTACATTATTGTACAAAGCTTACATTTAAGTATCATAATCCATATTCTACTAGTTACTGTTTTCCAATTAGTTTCTGCATACATCTTTGCTACAACACTTGCATATATTATAGGTACGTACATACACACACATATATTTTACTTTATGTTTATATAGCAGTGTAGGTGTAATTAATTACTTGATGTATTGGGTGTGTAAATAATTATGTGTAATAATAACTAATTTAGTATATGATTTTGGGTTTTTTGAAAGTTTTATATGTGACTGCTATTTGTTAGAAATGTCCCGATTTTTAAAATCTGAATGTTGGCAGGTCTGATATAACAGAAATTTAAATATTTATAATTCAGGATTGTATATAAAAAGCCAGTCCTGGTTCCAGGACTGGGATGATCCAAGGATGATTAATATGAAAAAAATACAGATAGTTGAGTAGAGTGACTATCACAAAAAGAGTTTTTAAAGATTTTATGAGGGATTTATTTCTTCAATTCAAAAATAAAAATGTGGATTATCATTTTTTTATATATTGTAAAATTAGACTGATGTACATATTCAAACTCCCAAAAATACAACTATGTCTCTGTATGTCATTCTGACATCATCAGGAAGATGAAGACACTAAATATGTTCTACCAAATAAACACTACATTGTCTCCATATTGAAATGGGTCAAGAATAAAATAAAATACTTAGCTAACATGACAGCTCATTACCAGCACAAACTGGTTTGGAGCACAAATCAGATAATGGAGCTCTACACAGATTTTGAGAGATGTAAATTTATGTCAGAAAGAGATGCAATGGTCAAAATGGATAAAAATTGATTATCAAAAGTTTGAAAAACTCACAGCAAAAGAAGTCAAATGATACAATGAAGTAATATCTGTAAGTACCACTTTAGAAGAATGTTTGCATATATCACTGCTAATTCACAGACATTTCTATCTCACAACTTTAAGATGCATTGGCAATAGCATCAGCAGTACCAGCTCAAAAGCTAACTTGCCCATGATTATAGATTTTCATGAGAACATTTCACTTCAGTTCTCAGAAGAAAACATAAATTATCACATGCAAAACGTCATTACAAAGCAAATATTTTTGTGTTATAATCCAAGGATAAATTATATAATCTAACTATTTGGCATAAATTATGATCACCTAGCAGTTGTTTTTAAATAGAAAAACGATTACACATTATTGATGGGAAAATTATTTACATGAGGTTTATGCCTGTATAATGCAGCATATAGTTAGTTAATCAATATATGCATAACACAGGCATAACTGTTATTTTGGAATATTGATTAATTTCATTGGATATATATGTAGGTGTTAGAAAATAATGAATGTTTCATTTCTAACTAATTTTAATAGCAATATAAGGTTAGGCAATTATTCTTTATGTCAAATTGTGTATACTTTCTAATTATTTTTTACATATAATGCTTTAAGCTTTTATCATTATTCCAGTACATCTATAAAACATCTATATTTATAAACATGAATTATATATTTAAAATTACGTTTTTCGGTGTATGGTTATTTTATATACTTTTAACTTATTAATATAATATTGCTTAACACAAAATATAAATAAACACAAAGTAGTATACATTTAAAAAGGTATTTTCTATTTATATTATTGAAATAAAAACTTTCAGTACGTTTTATTGCTATATTGTAAGACAATTCTATTGTTTTCGTGTCATTGGAGGAATAACTGACACATAGTTGATAATTATTTTCTCACATGTAATGTTTTTTCTCGTATTTGGAATCATCTCTACTGACGATTTAGAAAAACATTGGGATTTAATTTATGAAAGACATACTGGAAATCATATGATATAAGTACAATAACTTCGATTTCTGGATTATCAAGATATTTAGTACTATAGTCATGTAAAAGAGTTTAGACAAAACCCGGATTGATATCAAAATCAGAAGATTTTCTTATTATATATATAAACCATGCTTGTATCTGTTTTAATAAATGTATGAGTTAACTTTGTTTGCTTTAACATATAGGGCTATACGTATAAACTTCTTACTTGATAGTATACTAGCTAATTATATTTTTAAAGACCTAGTAGAATTAGTAGTATTTAGAAAACAGATAGTATACTACCTAGCTGTACTTGCTTTTTGTCTAATAAGGAGTTGAAGTGACTAGGCTTTATAGTTTGCATATATTCTATATCAAAATGAGTACAAAAAGTTACACATGGGAAAGTTCTTATATGTTTTTTGTCAATAAGTTGTGTGATGCAATATCCCACACACCACAACTGCTTTCCCCTCATTCACTTACTAGTTATAAAGTTTTATTCATTGAGTCATAAAATGGGTTGCTAGTAACTGTTTGAGCATAACAACAGCTTAGGCATACTAGTTAATATATTTAATACCCTAATTATACCTATACTTATTTGTTGTACATACCCCTAATTAATTTGTAATTCTTTATAACTACTATATTATTCGCCTAAATCATTGTTATATTTATTGGACAACACAGCAGATAACATTTGAATATTTTCTAAGTTTACACTTATGTATTTAATTTTAACCGGAACAAATTGATTATGAAGATTACCCTGTCAATTTTTGTTACATCTTAATCAATCTTCACAAACCCACAACTATATTGACACGTGTATTGACATATAAGAAATATCATCATATTTTTGTACTAAAAAAAAGGAATTCTAGTTTAAAAAACACCTAATACTATTTTAAATTTAATAATATAAATATTGAAAGGTTGTTTGTCAGTGGATTTATCATTAAGAATAACATGTCTTGCTCTGTGGCAAGCATATATTATTCTTTTTTAAACAATGAAAATAGTTTGTTTAATATAATAACAAGGTTTTGTATAAGTTTTATTTACAATGAATATGAATATTTGAAAAATGAATGTTTTGTACAAGGTTTTATTATACCAATTATGTACGCCATATATTATTTACATATTCATTATTATGAACTGTCTCATGTTCATATATATATTCAGCCGTTAAACTATTGATATAAATATAGTCTTCGGTTTAAGTATAAAATCATTGCACATTATAATTACTACACAATTAGTCACGCTTATTTGTTAATAATTTTTTAGCTGTTGATTATAATACTATATATTGTTGCAATGTATTTATCATATAAAAACTTACACCAAGTTTATTGTATAGAGCATTTTTAATTCACTTTGCACAATAATATTATAACATTTATAATAATTACAAGTGATGTTAAAATATTGCACAATATTATTAATTACAATTTTGAGTATTATATTATTTAGTACCGAAATACATTTTACAAAATTCAATATTGTTTCCTTAAATGTTTTTTGATTGATTGGTAAAGTTTTATAGTATTAATTGAAATAATGCTTGTAGCTAGAAATTTCGTGTTTAGTCAATTAATTGAAGTAATATTTCAGCATATGCCATGTTTCACACTGTATTATGTCACAGGATGCCCAATCTTGGCGTCGTTGTCACCGATATTTATACTATGTAAACATTACCGCTATTTTTCTAGAACTCTCTCTTTTTCTCCAGACAGCCTTATCTCTAAGGCGCTGTGCGTATGTCGCGCAGAAAGTATCAGTCGGGCATTCCTTGGGGTGCCGGAATGATAGCTGATGTCGAGTTCATGATAAAAGTTCGTCACCCCCAGTTCCCACCACTTCCTGATAATTTGGCCTCTGGTGGAATGGAATCGTCGGTTTTAAATGCGCAGGTACATATTGGCTATTATATTACATATTTTGTAACTATAGTTACATATTGTTCAAACAATTAGGTATACAATCTTTTAGTTATTTTTTAATGTGAATAAAATTTCTTATCTTTTTTGTGTAACGTTCTCAGTTTTATGTTTTTACATTAATTCAAATTTATGTATTATGCATTACAGCAGAGAAGAAAAGTTTTATAATTTGATGCGAATCACTATATCATGTAGTGCATATTATTTATTAGGACTTTACTTTATCATTTAGTATATTTAGTATTTTTTATAACTACCTATAATAATATTTATTAATCCTATCCATATTAAGAGTATATCGGAAATATGTTAAAATGCCACAACTTTGATATTTGTTTTTATATATTTTAAATATATAATATGTAGTATATTTCCAATAGTAATAAATATATCTGAAATCAGATTCATATTTTACTTTACATTTTGACAATTTATACTATAATTTTTTCTATTATGTGTGTTTATAATCTTTTGAAAGAAGCTGATTATAGTTATTTAATACAATGTTTTAAACGTCAATATTGAATAGTAATTTAATGCATAATAAATTCGTATTTTTATACACAAATGTCTATTGTTTACTTCTCAATTTTAATTCATTAGTTTATTCTCTATCACGTCTCATTGATTATTCTTCGTTCTTAGTATTCCTTCAACTTGGAACGAGAAATTCTCTTTCGCCATGAGCAGTTCCGGCAAGCCGAGCAAGCCGCTGCAACCAGGAAACTCGCTGAAGCGGCTGCTCAAGAGTTGCAGGACACACGCAAGCGACAAGAGGCGACTGATTTGGCGGCTAAAGCGGCTGCGAAGAAGTCCCAGGGCGGCCACACGGCCTATCTACAGTCGCATTCGTCCAATCAAATTCTCACACCTTTGCGTAGCGACACGCCGGTGTCAACTAAGACGGCCAACGGAGACCGAGACTCGCCTTCAACCGGAAATCACAACTCATTGTTGAAGGACTTTGATCAAGCCGACAATCCTTTCGATGTGACTGAGTTGAAAACCCTTAACGACATGGAGGAACTGCGTGGCCTGCTTTATCATCAGACTATCACTACCACCACGTCGACCAATAGCAGCATACCAGCTGGAGTTGTGACGTCATGTGCTGCTTCCAGCCAGTCTGCACAGCTTCAGGTTGCAAGTGGTGATCCTCCCCCAGTTCCACAAAGGCAACCGCCGCCACCACCTCCTCAGTCATACCCACTGCCAGCTGCTCGCATCAGCGATATCACGTTTCCCCGGCTCGAGGACGATGGACCTGTCTCCACGAATCCCTTTCGCCAATCACCTAGGCAGCAGGACTGTCAACACCCAGGTTACCCTCATTCGCCCTCGTTTACAGGTTTTCATGGAAGCTCAAATATGAGTTCGAATCCATTCCGTAGCCAGGCAAGCCATGTCCCTCACCAGACCACCCAACCACAGGGAATGATGAGCTACAGTTCTGCTCGACCTTCTGTTATGGCCTCCAGCGGCTATAGCCAACCACCCACCTCACATAGTGATGATGTAAGTTTACAAAAGTATAAGCTCACAATTGATTTAGATTAACAAACTTTTCTAAGATAGAGTATATTTTTAATTTGTTTATATTAACCAACCAAGAACATTTAAGACAAATACACTTTATTATTTTTTTGATATTGTATTAAACTATCAATGTTCTTATTGGTATAACTAATGAGTTATTCAGTCTTATTTAAATTAAATTATTTTTTAATAATGCTTAATCTTTTCCTTGTTTACAAAAATGGAAACTTTTATTTTAAACATTTTTATTAAAATATTTCGTTGGAAATGGTTTTCAGTTGCTTCTTTTCTAAATATTTCTATTTTAAATGACTCAATGTGAAATATTGGGCATTTCCGGATTAATTAGAGTTGCATTTATTAAATGTAGATATGTGTTAGCACTAGCAATAGCTATAAAACAAGGAACGAGTTGGTTACAGACAGTTTCATCATGAATAAAAACGATTAGAAATGAGTATTTATGTTCTGAAAGCTATTAGATAATAAATTAGTTTGTTACAGTCACCTAGATTTGCAATCTATTTGTAATACATATTTACAATTTAGGGTGGCTTAAACGCCGTTTTTTCGAATTGTTGTAATTGGCATTATATGTTTCTAGACATTAAAACATATAATATGTATTTCCTTTTTAAGGTCCCTTTGATTTTGAAAATGATTGCAAATTCACATGAAAACAATATGTATTATTTGTTACATTATATGTATAATGTAGAAAATATTACTCATTCTAAAATATGAATTTACACAAAAAATCAAATTTGCATTCCTGAACAGGTAAAAATCAATCATATGATTTATATCCAAATAAAAACACAGTATTTTGTAAAAACATTTTAGTAATGAATAAATGCAATACGTAATAAGTATCTATCTTCTAGAATTTCAGTTATTTAAATATAAGATATACGGATTTGGATAAAGGTATAAAAGTATTTACTGATTGATATATGAATAAAAATGTGCAAATAATTACTTATCTGCAACCATTATTGCACAACCAATCTGTATATTGCACTTACACTTAATACAACCAAATGGTTCATAGTAAATTAATACGCTTTACAACTAAATTAGTTAAGAGCTACTCATGCCAATTATTGAATTTTGACTATTGCAGAGATATAATATTCCTTCACCTGCAAGAGGCACAATCGTTTAGTCAAAAAATAGAAAATTAGAAATTAGGTGTAGGCTCTGATGTAATTCTCTGTCTTATACGCCACAACCGTTTGAAGGAAAGAGAAGATGTGGAAGCCACAGACTCAAAATAACAAACTGAGAGTCGATTTAATTGTATTATATTTTGACAACATTTAAATGCTATTAAATTAATGTCTATCAAACTGTATAACATTTGTGAATACTAGCTTTGATTGAGTTTATTTTGGAATTTCTTTTCTATGTTCATTCTTGCAGACTACCATGATATTTGACAGTCTGATAGAATCTCCACCAACATTCTCCTCACCCACCGGCGCTCAGAAACAGCCAACTGCTACATTTTTGGGAGTCAAACATTCAGCTTCTAATCCTCCAACAATACATCACAATGATCCTTACAACGAATTGGACACCAAGTTGCAATGTTTGGTTGATCGGGCTGTGAGTATGGGCTTCCCGCGGGATCAGTCGGCAAGATTCATTTCCACACAGACGGCCTTCGCCAACACTGATAACGCGGATGCACTGCAACAAGCTCTCATAGGTCACGTGACCCGGGTTGCGGAAATGGAGGGGTCGGGAGTGCCAGCTTATGAGGCGGAGAGAGCCTTGCATCTATTCCCCGATGATCCGAAAAAGGTTGGTTGACTAGTCTAATTTTTATATTTCATTATATTGAAAATAATTTGTAAACCTTTATACTACTACATTTTTAACAAGTGGTATATAATATATATAAAAAAATTGATTTATTTGTTGATATGCTGAATATATTTGATTTCTACTTTTACTATTGTATATTATCTCGTTTTTGATTTCTAAGCCTTTTGAAAATTGTGCTTTACGTTTTAGAACTGTCTCTTTTTTAATCTGTGTTTTAAATAATTACTAAACTTTTTGTGCCTCACAATTTTCCTGTAACTGTTAAAGTTTTCCACCTACATTAATTTGGCCATTCATTGGCAAATTTTAATGAATACAGTCCCGGTCAATGATTTAGCATAATTTAAAAAAATTCTCCATTTTGTCATAGTACATTTTCGCATTTTATCTGACTGAACTATCATATTAGTAACATAGTATCATAATTGTAACATATCATATTTTTTAACATGTTATAATGGTTTTATTACATTTTATTACATACATATGATACTCAATTTATTGGAAAAACGTGTTTTTTTAAATATGCTAAATCATTGACCGGGATTGTACTTAATTAAATTACGGTTCGTTATATAATGAGTGGGAAAAGTACAAAAAATATTTTAACAATTATTGTTAACATATATGACATGTAAAATTTCTGATTTTAAATTATAATAAAAGTGGTCTTTAATTTAAAATATAAAAGTGTCTTCGTATATTATTTAATTTACGTAATACATATTTAATTATTATCTACATTATGTCTAAAGCATTACTTTACACATTTGAATTATACATATTATTTTACGCTGATATTTAATAAAAATTTTGAATGTTATGCCATATTATGACATTTAGAATATCGTGTTTGTACCGTAATGATACACTACATATTATATATATAATTATTATAATATGTACATTTTTTGTAGCATTAGTTTTCACCTAGTTGTTACCAAGAAATGTTACTAAGAGATTTTGAAATATTTCTGTGCATTCGGTCGGTTTGTATTATTATATATACTGAACTTGACATCATCTTTCCTCCAAATTCAACTGATTGTTTTCTTTAAAACATCTTTAAGTCGTTTTGATTTAGCTGGTGTAATTAGATATTATGCATGTTTAAGAACTTACTATCAAAGTGCATCCTGTTTAAAAGTTCGTTATTTTCTGAGATTTGTTTGCCTTGTCTGTTAAACAAAAAATCATAAATACTTTTAACTGGTATTATAAAATTTAAGCCAAGGATATGAACAGATTTATATATATAATATATATTACAGCAATGTTAAGATTTAATTCTATTAAAGTTTAAATCTCCAGTTTATTGTAGTATATTCTCAGCAGAAAAATTGAACTAGGTAAAGAAATGTATTTAGTAGAATCTTTATACATATTTGAGATTTCAATAACATAAAAGCTGTAATTCATTTACATAACAATTTATTCGTTTCAGGAAATTAGAATTGATGTTATTCTAAGTCATTGAATGCTGGATTTTCAATTTTTTTAATAATGTTTCAAGTTAGTACATAACGTTTTTACAATATTGTGATACAAGTTAAAAACTCATTTATATTTTTTTGGCAGAGATAATATTTTGTTTTTGTCTCTCTAAATACCTAATGTCTACTATTGGATGTTTTTAATGCATCTATTACTTATTTTTGAAACTAAGTTTTGTATGTAGAATTAAAAAAAAAACTGCGTTAAAAATACGTTTGAAATAATTTTTTCTTGTATATCTATATTTTTGAAATAGGGTTATAAATAGAGTTATAATTGTATGCAGGTAACAAAAGTTTAAACAAATAGTGTACATGGAATGCATTTAAAATGTTTAATTTAAATATTAGTCGCATCATTAATATTTTTAAAAGAAAGATTAAATTTATAAAATTCACAAATTTAATGCACTTGAAATCCTTTACTTCAAGAAGTTGGATTTTTCTTTTTTCTTTTGATTATATTATTATACTGGATGTAATATTAAATGTTGAAATAAAATAATAAATTGATGTCATTTTTATACCTGATTTCTTGGGGTCTATTGCACTACTATTCTTTGCAATGTTAAAATTAAATATTTATACTCTACGAGTAAAAATACACCCAATTCAACAACTTAACAACAGTTGTTTGCAGAAAATAAATAGCAGATTTTTCAGGCAGAACTCTTTTCTTGTTAATGTTGTCTCGTGGATTTCCATAAACAACTTTTTTTAATGACATTTTTTTACTAATTTAACTTTGAAGTGAAAAGTCAGGAAATACTCTTCCACCGTGTTATGCAAGTATTACATGACTAAAAATTCATTTGTTTTGATAAAAGTCGGTCGGTGGCTTTTACCAATCGGAAACTTTAATTTATATTTTAATATAACGGATGTCAGTAGCATGGTACCTTAGGCAATGATATTTGAATAAGGTGTACGCACTAATTATTTCAATTATTAATAGAATATCTTTTTTGTGTATAAATAGTTTTAATTAAGCATAGTATATTGGCAAAGTTACCAAATTCTTAAAGTGTGAAAAGAATTCTATTTCATTTTTAAAATACAAGAATGGATGAACACGACCGTAATAATAATAAAAAATTACAATGGTTGTATTTTATTTGCTGATCTAATTATTTTTAAATCAATAACGCTTCACTTGATGCGCATACATTATGACTTTTGTGCATGAAGGATCTATTTTAAAACTATTCGAAGATATTAGCGGGATAGTATTTTAACCCTAGAATGAACTAAGCTATAAATATGTATATTAGGTTATTCATTCAGTAGAATTGTATAAAATTACGTTTTTAACACGTTAACTGCCAGTTTTTTGTTTTCCTCGGCTTTTCCAAAGCACATTATATAATATTACAAATGAAGTTTATGCAAACATGACAGCCAGTAACCCCCAGGGTCGTTCAGAAAATTATCTTAAACATGCATCAAATATTTTGTTGATCCGTTAACATTTCATAGAATTATGGCAATTTCCGTTTACTACGAGATTTATTGGCAAAGTACGAGGCACTCACCACTACGAGATAAGTTGTAGTAGGCAGCGAACGTGTTAATAGAAAATACAATAGATTTCTTGTGTAAAAAGCTACTTCTTTTGCTTTTATTTAGCCATTATTATTTTTTTTTCCAAATCAATGTACTATCAGGCGCTTCAGTTTATCCATCTCTCGAAAGAGCTGCAAGAATTCGGATTTCCCTCGCCCTCTATACAGGAAGTACTACTGCGGGCCAACCTGGACAGAGAACGGGCTGTCTACCTGCTTCAGTCACTGGATACTTCCACGCCCCTTTGATCCTTTCATACCTTCATTATCACATCAGATCTTCCTTTTTATTACTTGCCTGTTTCCAATCAGGCCACATCATCAACATGTCACTCACATTCACCCCTCTTTCTCTGACTCGTATTCATTATTTATTTGTAAGCATGAACATTGGTGCGAATAATGTATCAAAAGACAATAGCATATCTAAAGTTGTACTATACCTACATTGTTTTTGATACACTTACTGCTGTTCACACCACAAAAGTCATCATGACCTTAATTAATTTTAATATATGCGAAATGTATACGAAATAGTAAATTACGAGTATGAAAATAGTTAATATTTTAATTTGAAAAAAAGACAGAGCATGGAAAAGCTCCCCTAGATGATTATATGTAGTACTTTTCCCTGGTTAATATTTGTATATAGATATATATTACTTTGAATATATTCACCTATGTTACACGATTTATTACTTCCTTCCTTGCTAATCGAATTAATGCAACATTTCTCATGATAATATTACCATTGTGACTGCCTGATAAATATTCCCAATAAGTTATTGACATAGACCTTGTTTTATATTATTGTAAATTTTTGTTATTTTAAAAACTCAAATTTATAGAGTGTCTGTTTACCTAATAAAGAATGAACAGTTACTAAACTCACTTTCATCGCTTACCTTTTTTGATAATGCAGGCTACATTATATGTGTTCCGAAACTTTCAATTTTGGAACAACTGTTTTTAACGTGATCGTTCAATATTCATTCCTGTATTAAGTTTTCAGCTTCATCTTAGCATGGCAAAATATTTTGTTTACTCTTTTTCTCATACACCACCGCCACTTTTTCTCTAAATTTTATCAATTTGAGCACTATTTTAGAGGCGAAGAGCGCATTTGCCTATAGCTTAAGAACACTCCTACTGTGTGACATGAAGGAACGGGGTGCCTGACTGTTGACTTGTTTGATATTTATGGTCAATATTTGTTTTTTAATAGAACAGCAGAACGCGATGGTCTGGTTATTTTACCTTGTATGGCTGTTGCATCTTCAGTCAAGTAAACTTTTAAATTCTAGTTGAAAAATGTTGTAGTAATTTTTTACATTGAAACATTCTATTAAGATATGTAAGAAATTCGATTGTTTAATGATATATTTTTTTGGATTATGTTACTTATTTATTTATCGCTTTAGTTATCAACCAAGATGATACAACCACCAATGATACTATCTGAAAAATGTTGCATAAGTCCATGATGCCAAACTTAGTACCATTATTCCATGGTTTTCTCCTATCTCCTATAGTGACTAAAGAATTGCAATGTAATATGTTTAGTGTGATGTCCTGCGTTTTATATCAGCACAATAGTGAACGTTCTCGCACATTATACATAATGGTTGTTTATACCG
This sequence comes from Invenusta paracnida, assembly GCA_036023295.1. Taxonomy (NCBI): domain Eukaryota; kingdom Metazoa; phylum Platyhelminthes; order Proseriata; family Coelogynoporidae; genus Invenusta; species Invenusta paracnida. The sequence goes on from JAYRBW010135423.1 coordinate 13,382, forward strand.
AAATTCGACTTTGTACGCTCCCGCCCCATTGTATAGTTGACAATATTCAGTATTTTGTACAAAGCTTAACATATTACCTTATACTGATATACAGGCCCGCTCATTAAATACACTACATATATTGGGAAAAAATCGAAAAGTTTAAATTAATCGCTTGTGATTAATTCACTTCTGTAATAGTAACAGACATATATATAAATATTAAATAATAATAATTAAAACCTCTTATAGTACAAATTGTTATAATCTTCCTGGTTTAAAAAAAGCATTTTAATAGGATGCACGTTTTTAATGAGCGGGACATAATAATACAGAATTATCTACTTTATTTCTGTATTCTCACCCATTTGCTTTCATTTTTAATATGGAATTATCATAACAGCTAGTGCTGCTGTTCAGCAAAGTTCGGTGTAAAACTGATTTTGCAAACAAAATCTATCTCTATACATGTAAAAATGCCGATAAATCTATGTATTTGAGACTGTGGTGCATTCAACATCTAGGTACCTGTAATTTCTTACACTTTTCTAGTCATTAAAAATTTCCTCTAAAAAGTGACGCTTCTTTACTTGGAAATTTTTTATATTTTGAATTCACATAAGCTGTCTATTTTGGCATTAATTTCTTTTACATAAAATGTAAAGCATGTATCACCTTTCTTTCTAAATGTTTAATAATATCAATAATTAAATAGTATTCTAGAAACGTTTAATAGTATAGCAAGTTATTGCCATTTTTATGTTCTCTAATTAATAATATTAGGCACTCAATTTTCACTACTTATACCTCTTCGCACATTTACATGCTACATATAAATATATTAGACATTTTTTTGTATAATTCTATATATTACATTCGAAGATTATAGCCTCCTACGATATAACATGTACGATTCTACATAAAGATACTTGTAAGAAATTGGTTTCACTAAGACTAGTTTTGTCATAATATAACAAAACTAGTGTGACTTATACTGTGTATGGCCTTTTATTTTAAAATAATATATTCAGAAATTAATTATAATTAAAATAATAATTTTATAATACATTAATAATTTCTTTATAATAAATACATATTTCAATAATAACTTATTCATTTTGACACATTTCAACGGCAATATTAAAAATAATATTAATTTTATATTAGTTATATAATAGCAGCCATTTTAATGTTGGAATATAATTGCTTTTTATATAGACAGTTAAACTTACGGGAGGAATGCAAAAACCTTATCCTTTCAAATCGCTAAGTAACTTCTCAAATTTATTGATAAATTATTAACGATAAAATGAATATTTTGAAAGAACAATAAAAGCTGGTTTAAAACCTCACGTGGTTCATTTGTAATCGATATTAGTAATTATTTCATATTTAATTAATTATTTTTATGTTAGATTGGTTTTCAAATTAGTACGGTTTTCGCATTCCACCCATATTATTATTTATAATTGGAGTTATCGCCAATTACTTTAAGTTATATGATGAGCATCGATATGTTATTATCATTCAACAATCTCTTAATAGAACAATATATAAGCTCATCTGGCAAATGGATATGGTCATATTTTTTTCATTACATAAACACAAAATGTTAAATTAGAATTATATACATTGAATATACATTGTTTTATTTTTCTATGCTGGCAATATTATCCTGTATTATTCAGTACATATTTATTAATGTATTTAGTCTACTATTTTTTTAACAGTTCCCATGTATACGTTATATTATAAGCAGTATAACGATGCTATTATTGTGTATGTATTTATGTATCTAAAATTCACTTCGGATTTGTTGCTAATTTGTTTTTGTTCATGCCTTTTTTGTAAATGTGATAACTGTTTAATATTTATTCAATATAATATAAAATAATTTAATGTTCTTTTTAAAAAAAATGATTCGGTTAATTTTAGTGAAATTTATCTATATTCCTACAATATTATCTACCCAGAACAAATTACTACTTATTTCATTCAATTATTTTCAACCGGTAATTCCAACAAATTTAATTGTCAGAATGGCTTAATAGGGAATTTATTTACACGTCTAATTGTACTTCATAATTGTAATCTAAAGGCCACGATACATCAGGCTTTGACTTTTCGCCGATGCCTGATGTATCATGAAACCGGCGTTGACTTTTCGCCGATGCCTGATGTATCATGATTCTGAGCATAAAAT
>JAYRBW010135434.1:0-15563 GCA_036023295.1 Invenusta paracnida
AGTGTGTGAATAAATTGTATTAACTACCTGTTATTGCGGAGTTAAACTTAAATATACTCGTCGGCTGCGCCGACTCGTATATTAGCGTTTAACTCCTGATAACAGGTAGTTATCCTATACGTAACTCACTTTGAAGAAATGGATAGAAATTTAACAGTTATAATTCTCACATAAAAATATTACGCATATTGAAAACATGGAATATAATAATTATATGGACATAAAATTGTCATTGAACAAAATACTTATAAACATATTATGAAGTAACTTCAAACTTACAAAATTTACTAACTTTTCACTGATTAATTGAAATAATCGACAAAACAATCTGATTAACGTCAACTTTTTATTATTTAGGCATTTGTTAAATATATTTGACATTCTATTTTGTGTGAGGTCCATGTGTAGAGAATATTTCATTAGCTTCTTTCACTCACCACCCATGTATTATATATAATCATTGATATAATTATTTCAGAAACTGATGCATATGTACACAGTCTATACAATCATGTGTTTCACCCTTTTTTGTAGAAAGATTATTGGACGCGGGGTTTTAAAGACCATGTGGTTAATGGTCTTTGGTGATTCGAAAGATATGGATTTAAATTCCACAGAAAATTCTAACATTGATTACTATCTAAACGTGTTCGTTACAAACAATTCCAGGAATGGGATTTTTTCGCCAATTCAAATAATGCCTCTGTTCAGGTGAATCTGTACAATTTATATTATTATTTTTCTTGATCACATCTAATTTTTTCATTTATTTTATATTTTTGCACTATTGTAAATAACGATTATTTGATTCGGTTATTCATTAACTTTTTTTTGAACGTGATAAATTAAATGTGAATAAAAAATAGTCCATTTTTTCTTTTTCTATAGAAATTTCCTTGCATTATTTATTATCACAAAGTTATTTTAATATAGTTAATATAGTTAAGCATATCATTGAGAATAAATAAATGCATTTTTTATTATTTTGTGTACACTGAATATATACATATAAGATATATTGGATTAATATGTATGCATAGAATAATGAATATTTTAAAATATTATAATATCTATTTTTAACTAATAAAATAGTAGGCATTTATTTAAATTAAAATAATGATTGTATTTGAAGGATATATGCTATTTCTTGCAATGTTATAACGACAAATTATAAAGCATGTACCACAATAAAATTTTTATGTATATAAACTGAATATGGAAGTGAAATTGATGTTCAATATTTCTTTGTATAATAATAATGCTAATTTCAAAGTTCAAAGTTCATTGAACAACTTTTAATGTAAAATTATCGAAGCAAAGAAAGCACTTATGCAATATATTTAGTGCGTTAACCATCGTTGTAACTATTGTATTGCAGCAAGGGCTTTCTTAACTTTGATATTTTTTATTTATTTTTACATAATGCTGCACAGAGCAAACCACCGATTTAAACTTTTAATATATTTAAATACTTAATTATTTGACATTTTAATAGTGTTATATACTTTATGTCAATTATTATCGGTTCATTGATATATTTCTGTTCAAAATATATAGGAGTGAAATTATCCTCATGAATAATATAGGTACTTATACTACAAAAATTTTCAGGCATAAACTTTTTCGAAACTCAAATCTAATTTGGAAATACTTTGGAATTGGACAATCATACAGAGGTTATTCTAATGTTTTATCTTTCATCGGAAAATTCATTAAAACATATATGGATAAAGGACTTCCTGTATCTGCTACTAATTATGTATACAATTATGTGAAACAGGAAAAACGACTATACTTCCCAGTTGAAAGTAAGCTAATAATCACATATTATATTTAAATTTCATCCCGTCTGTGCAATTGATAATATCATTGAATTGATAAAATCAACGAAATCAAGAAATCTAAGTAATTTTAAATCTAACTAAACAGTTTTTCTGTTTTGTTTGTTTTGAACATACAAATTATATTATGTATTATAATTTATCTATACTTGTATCTTTATAAGTAACACATATTTCGGTTACTGTTACATAAAAGAAACAATCATTTATGTGCACATTACATAGATAGGAAAACTTGCTTCAATAGTCGTCATAACTCGGTAGCTCTCGCAAAAATAATGAGCCGTTGAAATCACCAGGAAATGTTATTGCCTATGATCGTAATATTGTTTCGATTAAATATATGCTTAGATCATGTCGATATTTTGTTTTGAAAATTTATTGTTATTGATCTCTATAGAAAGAATTAGTTTGTGAACGCCGCGCTGCGTTCAGTGTGCATAAGCCTTTACACGATGAAATTGCTGGATTGCCAGTTTCTATGATGGTTATCCATCCGATCCTGTGATTTCGAATCATTTTCTTATATCTGGATATTTAAATATATGTCATATCATTGATATGTTATGCTGTTGTACATTTTTTTGTCCAAATGAAAATATAAATAACAATTTGTTTATTTATATTTTTCTACTAAAGGTTTCTTGATTTCAATTTTGTTATTTTGTCGTACTCTAATGCAAAAATACAATGAAGTTATACTTGTTCGAAAGGTCAGGATTTTACTTCTTTTATTTATATATTTTCTGTTTTACTAAAAAACTTAAATCGGAATTTTTAGTGGAACTTTTAAAAGCTTTTAAATTTATACCATAACATAATGATTTTCTTATATAAAAATACAATCTTCCAATGTTACATTTGGATAATATTATATTCATGTTACATTTAGATAAGGAAATATGTATTTAACTAAATTGTTTATAAAATACACAATAAAGTTTCAAATCATTATAAAATGTTTTAATCAAAAAATGTCTAACAAATTATTTAAAAACTTATTTGTTATATTATTTCTATATATTCAAATTGTTTAATTTTGTTTTTGAAAGTTGGAGATCAAGAATATATAATTAAAATTACAAAATAAAAAATAAATATCTGTGATTTATACTATTAATGTATGTATATTACTAGCAAGTACTGCCAGAGTAAATAGCACTGTTTCTACTTTATTAATTCTTTTCTGAAGATGGCGACCTCCGTATTATTACATGTATAAAACATGTACAGTAATATTAGAAACATGTAATAACAGTAATATTATAAAATATGTATACATTATATAATAAAACATGTACAGTATAATATTATAAAATATGTACAGTAATATTATAAAACATGTACAGTAATATTATAAAACATGTATACCACCAATTTATTGTATATAAGATTAGAAAGTCACATTTGCATGCTTTCATAAGACCAAGTTGTATTATAGCTGATAAACAAATCGACTCGCAGTTAACTATAAAAGAAGCCGGTACCTCAGTCTTGCTGAGAAACTTATCAACATAAAAGCAAAATGAAGTGGTAATACTAACTAAATACTAACTTTCTCACAAGTTTTTTTTTGCTTTACTTAGAAATAAAAATAGTGAAAACTGTAATAAGAAGTAATGCGTTATACCATATCATTATGTACAGTTGATAAATTATTTTCAACATCAATATCTAAATATCAAAAAATTATTTTAGTCTTTTTAATGTATTTACTCTTGACACTTTTTTCTTACTCTATTATCATATTATTATTCAATTAAAATGTTTCTATATTCTCCTCAATTATTACATAATAAATTTAGATGATCCTGAATTAAAGCGGCAATTATTTGAAATATTTTCTGCCGGGACTGACACCACAATTTCCACGGTTTCCTGGGGCCTCCTTTTTCTTAGTATAAATGTTGAGGTGCAGCACAGATTCCAAAAAGAATTAGGCGATGTAATTGGTTCAGATAGACCCCCCTCTCTTAATGATAGAGACCATCTACCTTATACTGCCTGTGTTATTCACGAGATCCATCGGTGCAGCTCAGTTGTACCACTCGCTCTCCCCCATCGAACTGTGGCGGACAATGCTCCTCTTGGACCCTACTCAGTTCCCAAGGATACCATCGTGCTGGTTAACATATATGCAAGCAACATGGATCCTGAGATTTGGCATAATCCGGAGGTCTTTAATCCTACTCGATTTTTGGGAGAAGATAGCAGTAAGACGAAGTATTTGATGCCATTTATGGTTGGTGAGTGGTAAAATGCTAAGTTTTCTCATATGAGTAAAGGAAAATCTCTCTTTGTGGTTATTTTTTTAAAGAAATTACAAGAAATTGGCATATTGAATTAGTATGCTAGATTACTAAATGGTTGGTCCGTATATAAATCCCAACTTAACCTACAATTAATTTAGGTGACAATTAATATGCTTACTTGTAGCAGTAAGGGCTAAAGGTTAAGTTTATTTGTAAATTTTTATAGTTAGTCTTATACCCCCTCATTGGAAACGTCTGGAAATGAACTGGAAACGATTGAAAAAGGGTATTCAAAGGAAACATTTATACTATATACGACTACGTACAAAAGCTGATTTATAAAGCTGATCCCTAATAATTAGAGATCAAGAACTTTATCATTAAAAAAATTATATGTGTCTAACCCCGCTATTAATAATAATATAGCGCAAATTGCATATTGCCTTGCCGTATATATATAAATCTTAATTAATTTGTCGCCATAGACTTAAACTAATTAATCGATAATTACCTCAATGTCGCAGCGTAAATCAGTTCAGGATTGAACGCAGGAGTCCTACCCACTTGACTACCACTCTCCTTTAAACTTTAACTATAAAATTGCAGTTGACTGTAAACTGATTTGCGCTGCGACATTGAGCTAATTATCGATTATCTAGTTTAACCCTACGTCACTAATTAATTAAGATATATATATATCCCACTGAGGCAATATGCAATTTACCTCGAAGTTAACTTTCAGGTTACCAAACCTTTTTTTAGGTTTCATTTTTAAAGTTTAGTCAACAGTTTAGTTGCCAAAATAGTTAGCTTAACTGGTTTGGTGACTTAACTTAAAAAGTGAAACCACCTATTATTTTAAGTATTTGGTTTAAGTACATATAACGTATAATTGTAAAACAAAATGCAAAGATACATATTAAGTATAACAGAATTACTTTAGTAAGAAAATAATAAATATAATTATATATGTATAGTTAGTAAGAAACATAATGATACATTGAAGATATATAAATAAGAATTTGAAAACATGTTTGTCCAAAGGGTCAAAGACAGGAATCTTCATCGAGTTGGACCCCAAATAAAAATTATATGCAATGTAGGTATATATTTATGCTTGTAGCTTTCTAATAAACAATAATTTAAATATTTTGTGGTATTTAACATTAATACCTTTAAGACACACAAGTACTCACACAATTCTGTATCCCTCTTCTGTTAAGGTAATCGTGTCTGTCCTGGGCAGAAGATGGCTCAGAAGAATATATTTATGATTCTTACTAATATAATGCATCGTTTCACTGTTGAATTGGATCCTGATTTGGACCCTTCTACTTTGGATCTCACCGGTAATGGTGGATTGGTGCGAAATCCACCTTCTATTAAATTGATTTTTCGTAAAAGACTAATTACTGGCCTCTGAAGCGTGCTTTAGTTGAAATTTAACTTTAATTATAAATTAACAATTTACTAAATTGGCCAAAACAATTGCGTATATATTGCGTTATTTATATTTAACTAGCTATTACACATAATGTTAGATTTTTATAAAACATGTTTAATTTTGTCAGAACGCAATATGTTTGAAATTTATAGATAATGTTTCATGATCTAAAATTAATCTAAAAGAATGATTAATTATTATTTAATTTTCTATTTTGTATTGATCTATTCAAAATGCATTTACTCTCTTACTATTAATTTAATATATATGTTTTTGTATTAACTTATACTTTCATGAAAGTAATAAAGTATGTGTCTATGGAACTATTTCAAGAGTGAGCAAAATGTAAAAGCCATTCATAGAATTTTCATGTTAAACAAACTTTAGAATTGTTTAAATTAAATTTTAAACATACAATTTTTTTATAAAATATAAAGAAAAGTAATAAAATAGTTTTAGACTAGAGATAAACGGATACCAATGATTTAATTATTTATTGGATTAAAAAAAAGATTCCATTGTAAGATACTTAGGATTTTTTTTTTTTTGAGAAACTAGAGTAAAATGAAATACTTAAATATAAAGTTTCTGTGAAATTCATTTTTACCCCAATTATATTTTATCAAAAATGAAAACAATTAAAAATGCTCCGTTTATTGATATATTACAAAGACAACTTAAAAATATTTAAATAGAAGAAATAAATTTATATTAAAATGTTTTTTTAGTTTAATTAAATATAAATACAATAAGCCTCAGATTTGTAAAAAGCAACTTAAGAGCAGTGTGCTATTAGAACTAAGGATAGATTTTAGTTCGTTCATATACTTAAAAATAATGTCAAATTGAACGAATTAGAATGAGATTTAAAAGTTTTAGAGTTAATACACTAAAGAAACAAATACTTCAAATTGAAATTGAAATTGGTTAATAGCAAAATAAACGGACAGTTAAAAACTAAATACATAGGCTTAATAATAATATTTAAAAAATATTTATTGAGATTCTAATATACAAAAAGTAACTAATAAAATTTATAAATATATCCCACTAATTTACTTTGTTTTAGAAAACAAGTGTCTTATGAAAAATTACTGTTAACTCACAAATATTTCATAATTATTTCTAAATTAAATTATGCAATAGAATCGTCTGAAAAAAAAAATCAGTGCGACTACAAAAACTTTGAAAATCACAGAACAGACTCTTAAAATGAATGTCAAAAAACACAAATTATTTAGTATAAATAAATTACCTAAACAATTAAATATGTTAAAGTCACGATCAAGCAAAACTAAGGCTAATACTAATATTTAATACAGCTAAATTTGCAAATATCAATTAAGTCATCTTCAACAAAATCATTTTTTATTAAAATATATAATTTAGAAACATAAATAACATGATTATTAGATAATGTGCATATAATATCACAAATATAGTAACCGAGGAAGCTGCCATACTATATACATATATAGAATGGTTTACCGGTAGTCATAAATCTCACTAACAGTAAATTTCTATTAGAGTATATTAGATTATTTCACATTAAACTACAAATACATACATATTTACAAATATACATATACTAATATTATAATTACATTTGTTTTGTTTCCTGCAGTATTTGTATATATGCAGTAGATGTAATACTTCTACATTCTCGCTTGCATGAACATTTCTTGTAACCAATTATAGAATTTTGTATATATAAATATTTGTTTTTGTAACAATTTTTTTGTAAACTTTTTTAACACTATTATAATTATATATAAATGTGTCGGATTCGCCAAAAAAACGGCGTTGGATATTTGAAAAAACAAAAATATCAAATATAACAAATCACCATTTTTAATTTACAAAAATGTACCTATATAATAAGTACAGAAATAGAAAAGTCTATCATAACTGCACTGGTTAAAGATAGTTCCCTTTCTTCTGAATAGTGCTTTAATTGTATATCGACTTTGAATCTGCTTTTCTGCGAGAATTTTCTTTTGGTGAAGGTATCTGTGAATTCTTCTTTCTTCAATAATACTCTATTATATTGTAAATAGGAAAAATCAACACCTCTGCGGTATATTTCGTAGTTTCTGAATTTTTCAGAAGTTTCAAGCAAGTTTATGTCTGGCTAATATGCGGATAGTTGTACAAGTTGATTCGAACGAAAACATTTAAATCTACTGGTTAACTAAGCCACGTTTGGTATTGTGTCATGCATTAAGAGGACATTTTGTGCTGGCACTGGTTCATGAAGTTGATTAAAATATCTAATCATGTTCTCAAGAAACTCTAAAATATCGTACTACATCAATAAAAGAACCAAACCATCATTGATTATTTCAAAATATGATTTTCCATTTATCTTGACAATCCTTTTCGCTGTGTTGACGATCACCAGCGTTGTCTACCTAGAAATGCTGCTGGGATTTATAGGGTGAACATCCCTAAATAATTTCAATTTCTAATGTGTTATGATCACTTGTTTGTCAAAACATCGTAAAACATTTAGAGTCGATCATGCAATTTCAAAACGCTTATGTTTGTATTCTTGAGTAAGAACTTGTGGAACCCAGCGTTCATACTAGAACTTTCGTGTAGACTTTTACTAAAAAATCGTTGAATACTAGACTACGTGCATAAATAAGTCAGTTAAGCTCTCAAGCACAGTTTACAGAGTTGTCACTCTCGATTAATATCCTCACACTCTCAATATTTTCCGCTGCCAAACTTGAAAGTGGTCGGCCTGATCCAGACAAGCGACTGGATGTATCCCGAAATCTTTCGCCACTTTCTGTATAATATATACAGCACATATATGTGTTCGGGGAAGGTTTATAACATAGGCACTTCAATGCATATATTATAAATTATGCACAGAAATGCATTTATATGTTACTATAAAGATATTATATCTTTGTCTCAATTAGTCTGTGCTTTGATTTCCTCGATTCATTGAAATTTAACGTTTAATAGATTTCGAAATGCTATTTTTTTATGACCCCTACATATATAATATCATTAAGTACAAATATGGCACGCTTTAAACTGAACAGGGAATATTTTCGTCAAATCGAAAAAATTGAATGCAATTGCTGCCCTCGATGGAGACTGCAAATATTTTTTGGATTCAGTTTTTACTAAATTTCGTGCTTTTAATGTATATTTAGATGGGTATGTACTAATGGTTTTTTATAATAGTATGTTTATTTAACATAAAGTTTAAATTTTTCAAAAACGTAGTTTTTTATGGAAGACTTTATATATAACTCGTTTTAACGATATTTAAACTATTTATATTAAGTTATCTATAACTGTATAACTATATAGCATTAAAATTAAGTTATACATTTCCGCATTTCTTATTATTAAATTTATATATTTATAATTATAACGATTAACAACAAATAATTAATCAGACAATAATAATTTTATTAGTGAGTCATTTTGATTAAATTCGACAACAATTATGAATTGTTATGCTTACACTAACTTTGATTCGCTGTAAACTAAATTCATGTACTTATGAAGATATATATTATGTATTCAATTTAATCATTAATTTTGTCATTTTTGTGTTTAGAAATAACATTTTGAGAAATCTAAAGTATAATGTTTGAAATGCTTTTATCAAAACATTATTTCAAAATATATTTCATACTTCTTAACAGTTATGAAAAAAATTAAAAAGTTATGAAATATTTATTAGATATATCTATTTTCTGTTTATTTTTATTACTGTTTAGTATAAATTATTTCTACTTAACTGACTTTACTCACATTTTTACGTAAGTATAGATGTAAGTTTCCTGGTGCAGCATATTTTAGTGAATAAGATAAAATATAACAGATGAAGCACAAGCTGCTGTTAAATAAGAGTATATTTACACAAATTTTCGGAAGAGAAACTTCCCTTATTCAGAGCGATAAAATATGATTAAAAACAGTGAGACAGGCTATTAAATAGTACATGGTGACGTAATAGGATTAAATGAAGTGTATATGTATATAATTATAGGTGTATGAATGAACAGAATGTATACAGAGAAAAGGCTATTTAATTAAACAAGAAAAGGTTTTCGTAAAAGGATTAAAAGTATACACAATTGATTAAAACAAAGAAGTCTACTAGTAGAGGGCATGTAAACAGTAAAATATAGAGTAAAATATAATATACACTAGGGAGAGCACAGAGAAATGTTAGGAAAATAAGGATTAATAGATAAGGTGCATAAGTTCGTCTCTTTCAAGTTTACTATAGATAGTTAATTATAGTAGTTAGTTTTATAAAATAGCATGGTTGCTCACCCGTCCTCTCAACCCCTTACTCAACGATGTGCCAGAACACCTTGGTAACAGCTTCAACCTTATAAACGACATAAAAAACCTATCACCTCAACAGAGAAAGACACATAATTACCCTCTCAGCCTAGACGTAATCGCCCTATACACATCCCTGCCCTCCATTGACGCAATCAAAGATACGACCAACAGACTGAAATCTAGACCGGACATTTACAAACCTTTTAATCCTGAACACATAGAAACCCTCCTAAGTGTATCCTCCAAAATACCTATTTCGAATTCAATGGATATATATTATACAGACAGACTAACGGTCTCCCTATGGAGAGCAGCATCTCTGGCCTTCTAGCCATCCTCTTCAAAGGTACCCTAGAAGCGAACGCCCTACACACCAACACGAACTTAAGCATTTACAGACGCTACGTAGACGACACATGCATCCTGACAACCTCTAGAAGTGAAGCCGTTCACATCTTCGAAACACTCAACTCCCAACATCCCTCTATCAAATTCGAAATTGAACACCCAGATGAAACAAACAGCCTAGCCCTCTTAGACTTCAAGTTCACAATCGACACCAACGGCAACGTCATTTTCAACTTTTTCCAAAAGAAAGCAAAAATACACTCTTTCCTCATGCTGACTCAGCCCTACCTTCCACATCTAAAAGAAACATCGCAAAAAATGAACTAGCCAGAAGAATAGTTAGGTGCTCAAATAATTCAGACAAAATTTCACAAACTGAAACCTTCAAAGATCTCCTACGCCTCTACAACTACCGTGAAAACGAAATCCAAAAAATCGTTAAAAGGAAAAAACCTAAGAACAAAACGAAAACAAACCCAGAAATTAAACATGCCTACTTTAATTTTACATTCCTCTCTGACTCGATCGACTCTAACATAAAGAAGATTTTCAAAACCCACGATCTACCTGTTCGTGTCTACAGACAAACCAAGACCTTACGCGACGTACTAAGAAAAGTGGACAAAGAGAAATTGCGAACTGGCTAATTGTAAGTTAAACAGCGCGAACTATGCCTTAAATCTAACTGCGTTTACTCACTAAAGTGCAGGAAGTGCTATCTCCAATACATCGGCAGCACAATCAGAAAACTACATCAACGACACAAGGAACACACTCAGAATTCTTTTATCTCCATTTTCAAACACACACAAGTATGCAAGTCACCTTACACTCCGTCTATCCTTGCAAGAGACAAGAACACTATAAATCTGCGCCTCAAAGAAGCAATTTGGATCTCCAAAATCAAACCAGCTATAGATAGTAAACTTGAAAGAGAACTTATGCACCTTATCTATTAATCCACTTATTTTCCTAACAATCATCTGTGCTCTCCCTAGTACATATTATATTTTACAATATTTTACTGTTTACATGCCCTTAAATCAGTTGTGTACACTTTTAATCCTCTTACGTAACCTTTTCTTGTTTAACTAAATAGCCTTCTTCTCTGTATACATTCTATTTAATTCATACACCTATAATTATACGTTTTCACCTTTTAAATTCATTTAATCCTATTACGTCACCATGTCATATTCAACTATTTAATAGCCTGTCTCTCTGTTTTTAATCATTTTATCGCACTTGACGAGGGAAAATTTGTGTAAAAATATACTTATTTTACAGCAGCTTGTGCTTCATCTGTTATTTTATTTTACTGTAATAATATTTTATATATTTCATCTCTGACAACTGTTAATAACTGTTTGGTGTATTTGATTTTATCATTTATTTGATTTTTTCCATCACCTGCTTATAAATGTTCTGAAAATAAATATTATTGTTTTTATTTAGAAGGAAAAAAGGAATCGTATAATAAATTATACCTATTGTCCGGTCACTTAAACTATGACAGTATATTATCACAAATAAAACAATAGTAATAATGTGCTCTGTTTTTCGCTGGTAAGCTGCTATCGATCACTGATGCCCCATCACTGAGTAGAATACAATGGCCTCCGCATTTTCATCTAGTAAACGGGAGTTGTACGTCCTGATAATATACGTATACTAGTAGTCCCCTGTAGTTATGTACCTACTCTATGCGACACTATATTAAAACAGATCAAATGTATTTGCTGTTGCAAATATAACATGTTAGGATAGTATTTTGATGTTATTTGTATGAATTATAAAATATGCCATTATTAAACTTAAATAAATATTAAGAAATACATATACTTCTCTCGATAGAGCGAAACAATGCTAGTAAGTATTAGATAATTATTCTAACACACTTATAGAAATATGATAGAAATGACAAGTAAAAGAAGATGTTTTAATTTTAACTCATCGGAGTATGGTCTAAAATAGAATAGAATAGTACTTTTAACGGCATTATTTTAAAAGTATTAATTTTACAACATTCAGAATCAACGTCTATATTTTCTATTATGTATTCCTCTAAAAACTCAATTTAAGTAATTTTAATTTATTTGAAAGTTAAACAAATATTTGTTTTAAAGCAGCAAATAATGAATTTTTGTTTTTATCAGTCTCAAAAAACTGATAATACTTATACGTTTATTTTACATGATAAAGTGATTTTTCCTGTAGAAATACTACTATCTTCTGATTGGATAAATATGCTTCATTGTTGATTATTATTAATATTGCTTTCTAGCGTACCTACTGCTTCAGTTTTATTTAATAAAGCTGAATATTTTACGCGTAATATCATTTCCCTAAACTACAATATTTTTTATCTTTCTTGCACAATTGTCAGCAAACTACGCTCGCATTATTGATTATTATCACTCTACTCTTGACGGTTCCATCAATAAGCGACTGTTATCCAATGTTCCGGAGTTATACTAAGAGAGAAGCTGCCGAGGTAAAGGTGACCTGTCGGCAGAAGTGCACCAACAAGTTCTACGCCTGCCATCGGTTGTGCCCCACTGGAGAAGATCACCTAGCATGCCACATACAATGTCTCTTCGAATTCAAGGATTGTGTTAAACCCTGTGGCTTGGAAATACCATAACTGCAATTCTGATTTATTCACATTGATGACTTTTCAAATACATTTATTATATATCCATTAATCCATTATATCTATAAATCTATATATTTATATAAATTAACTATGTCATACAGCACTATTCGGCCGATTGTCAAATTTTAAATAAATAATGTGATTATTTTTCACAGGTTTTCATGGATTTTAACAAAAATTGAGTAATATTGGTATGTATATATCTATTTTATAACAAATCTGTTATTTTACTTTTATTTGTTTACATAATACCTTTCTATTAGATGCCATATTGTATCATTGTCAAAAGTTTTAATTTTATTATTTTCATGGGAATAAATGTTGGTCAACGTACAATGAATGTACTGCATAACTGTTTAAACTGGACTATTATTTATACTTTAGTATATTTTTACATATAAAGTCAGTCTTGAATATAATTGAAACGGAACATACAAATTATGTTTTGTATAATTTTACTTATATATATGAATATTTATTTATATAATATTCATTACATAAATCATCCAATTTCAAATAAATCGTTTGTATTATAATCGTCTAGACGAGGAAATGTATACAGATTTTTTTAATGAAGACACAGTTTTCAATTTAATTAAATAAAACATTCCTTTAACAGGGTTTTTTTAATAAACAACTTGGTATTTATCTTAAAACACAACATTTAATATAAATATGTCAATAACAATTAACAATATTTTAATAATGAGTTAAGGTGTTCAAAGTGGCCTCTATTAATCTGAACTTACAGTTCTCAAGTTGTTAAGGCACAGAATGACATTATACATTTATTTGATATTTACTAGGTAATTATGAACAACCTTGTATATAATATAATACAATGCATAACCAATACCTATAATGAAATATATTCTCTATGAAAAATTCTGGTATTTTTCGAAGGTGAACATGACTTAAATATGTCGAATTTTCCTCTAACAATACTGTACCCATTTTTACTTATGATAGACATCTTAGATTATAGCTACAGGACGTGATACTAGTTTGTAAAATGGACAACATTTGGTTGATTTATATTTGTGTTTATAATGACTAAATAAGTTTCAAAATATACTTATAAATAAACTTTTATTGTATAGAACTTTTCAATTGGTCTCAAGAACATATATTATATGTTCCTGGGAATGTACTTACATTATTCAATTCTATTAATTATTATTAATAAATATAGTTAAACAAATACAATACAAGGTACATTGCAACCAATATTAATTCCTTTGAACCTTCAATTGTACTTATTAGCATTTTTTTAATTATTAATTTTTATTTTTTTATTAATTCAATACTACTATTATTTGTATGATATTTTTACATTGTCATTAATATTACACTTAATAATATACACTAAACAAAAAGATATATGATTCAAACAAAACCAGTATATTTATAAGAAAACTAGTAAACTATTACTAATGTAGTATACATATATTAAATTTGATTATTAATAATAATAATAATAATAATAATAATAGTTCATCTACATAGATATCCATGCCTATAATATAGTAGCATAACAAAAAAGTCATTATGAGCTGTGGAATGTGGCAGTGTGATTGAATTATTATTGTATAGGATACTTATTTCATTTTTGAAAACATAGAATATGACATTCATAAGGCTATTTAATTAATGTATTCGGTTCATTTAAATACTTCCGTTTCCTTGTTCACAAATACTATTGTTGATAATGCGTTCTTATATGTATATACATATACATTGATGGTTTTCTTCTTCGTCATAAATTCTCCTGGTAGCTGTCGAGAAAGTGTAGTGTGACTGCTGACTAACCTGCCTCCTATACTCGTTTCGTGTAGTGTGACTGTGTGACTGTGAGACTTAGTGACAGTGCAGTGTAACTGCTGACTAACAGCTGCCTCCTTACTCATTTCGTCTAGTGTGACTGTGTGACTTAGTGACAGTGTAGTGTTACTGCTAAATAAATTTCATCCTAAACTTTTTTCGTGTAGTGTGAGTGTGTGACAGCAAGCCTGTAGCCAGAATAAAAATGTGTCCGAGGCAAAAATAGAAGGTACAAAAAGACACTAGATAAAAAAATAAAAAGGGCAATAATATATTTTATACAAACATATAATTTGCATAAAAGTCAGGTGTATTAAAATACGTTTTATTAGGAATAAAGTTAGTGTGCTGACACGGCGTTTCGAAAATCTTGAACGCTTCTGAAATAGGTTCTGGCTGTCTGTTGCTGGTACTCTAAGCGTATCTTTCAGCTTGTTTATAATTCTAAAGCCGCGTGGAATGAATTTGCGTCTCATGCACTCTCTCAAAAATTTAAGATGGGATCTCACTCGTTCAAGTATAAATACCAATTAAACCGAATGATAGTTCCGTACGCCAATTTGTTGCTGCAACTAATTGTGTTGTAACTATAAAATATATAATTTGCACCTAATAAAAATACTAATATACAGATAACAGAAGTATAAAATTGCATACATATTAAGTTATTGTAAAAGCCGTGTTTTACATCTATAATTGTGTTATGAACCTATAACAATGTTTTTCGTAAAAACATGGTTTAACAACTAATTTCCCCCTAAACCGTGTTAAGGTAAAAACACAACTCTACAAAGTATGGATATTGAAAAATAATGTATTATATATCAGGGTGTAACTCTTTATAGTATGAATTATTATAATTATTTATTTTAATATAG
>JAYRBW010135445.1:0-15563 GCA_036023295.1 Invenusta paracnida
GAGTCATTTCGACCAAGGTTTTAAACCGGAGTTGTAGTAAAAAAACTCGACTATTGGTTTTTTTATCACCTCACCCTATGTCATAGTACATTTTCACATTTTATCTGACTGAACTATCATATTAGTATCATAGTATCATATTTGTAACATAATATTTTTAACATGTTTTAATGGTTTTGTTACATTTATTACATTTTATTACATACATACTCAATTTATTGGAAAAACGTGTTTTTTTTAATGTGCTAAATCATTGACCGGGACTGTATAGCTTCAATGTAGCCTTCCTATTTCTAAAATGTATCATATTCTAATCTAAATTATAAAGTACTTTATTAATAATTTAGATATTCATATAAGCATTGCATAATTCTTTTGAATCCGGTTTTGTATATGGCTTTTTATATTTTTCATTAAATTGCCTACATTTTTTAAATAATGCGTAAAGTAGTTGTTTGGTAAGTAGTTTTAGTGTTGCTAGTTATTTTTAATCCGTGGGA
Source organism: Invenusta paracnida (assembly GCA_036023295.1). Lineage (NCBI taxonomy): Eukaryota > Metazoa > Platyhelminthes > Proseriata > Coelogynoporidae > Invenusta > Invenusta paracnida. The sequence continues at coordinate 501 of JAYRBW010135445.1, forward strand.
AGAAGGCAGAGAGACAAACAGACTTACGTCATACCACTCAACTTAGACCATATTTAGTTTTATCGAAGGCGTTGTAAGTTTAAAGAATAGGTTAATACACATGTATACATTACAGTTTTATATTTTAAAAAATAAAATTTTATTTCTAAAATTGAAATCCTACAGTTGTTCAAGATTAAATTTTAAATATAGAAATAAGTTATTGAATACTGCAAAAAATAAAACCGTTTAACGAAAACAAAATATATATTTGGTAAGAGTCTTTTAAGACTAATTTAAATCTGCGGTATTCATTCATCACTCTGGCTTCTTCAAAATAAAAAGGCCATTTATCGGATAATAAATATAAAGCCAATAATTTGGTTTGATTTACAATAATTATCTTCATTATATGTATAATAGTTTTTATCATGTTAATTCATTTATTATTTAGACACCTCAATGATGTTCATGGAATGTCTTCTGAGACAGCAAAACAAATGGAAATGATGCTAACAAGATTGAAAAATTATGTAACTGAGGCAAGTGTAGCAATTTATAGCAATATTTAAACATTTACACTAATTAACATACGTAAATATACATATGTGTATACCTGAATAACATAAAACGTTTGAATTGTTCATTGCGTCTTGTAAAATTTATAACACAAAGCATTATTTAGTGGAAATAATTTTGTATTCAATTATTCATATACAGAATTATTCTCATTCTCATTGATCTCTTAATAAAAAACAAATAAAATATTAAAATATGTATATGCAACATATCTATATGTCTATATGTTAAAATACTGGCATATTTACCTATATAACATGATAAGTATTTCCATTACTATAAAAAATAAGACAATTTTCATTTAAGCTTTTAATTTTTTTAAACTAAATCGTCTACATTTTGTAATTTTTTGTAAATCTAACATGCCTATGTTTTATTTAGATGTATTTATAGTGCCTAATAGGAAGATTGTTTTAGAATGTAAACATTTTAACTTTTTGATTTTGTGCATAGCTATTGTAATTATAATATTAACTAATAATATTACCTATATTTTAGTGATTATATATAAAACTGTGACGTATTTGTATTATATACTGATCATTTTATTGCCAATGGAAGTTACCTTACATTTATGCTCGCGTCAAGCAATGACTATATATCTATATATATATAGTCTGAATAAATAAACTATTAGGCTAGGTACCAGTATTACCAATATATAATGTTTCTTTATCGATGACACTTAGAAGTATTCATGGTTTAAAATTGTACAATACATACTTTAAATGACTTCATTATCAAGTACTATACTTTGCGTGTATTTATATTTTCAATTGAAATAGATGAATTACAAAACTTGAGTTTTTTTCTGAAAGTTATAAATTTGACAAAGTTATCACTAGAAATGATTTAGTTGTATAGCATTTTATGACTTTCAATATTTATATTTTACAATATTTATGAGCATATAAACGACTTGCATAAATATCCAATCAATCAGATTTCTCAATTGCTGCCTGTACTTCAAGCCGCTGTCAACCACTTGAAAGGGATCTCGGAAAACAGTCTCACTTCTGGCATACTTAATGTGGGTCCCAACCCACTCCCCCTAAACGCCCCTAATATGGTCACAAATTTGACCTTAGAAGGATTTCTTGGTCACCCCATGTACCGATCCTTACTCAGTAGTCACAATGCGACACACATGCAGCATACGCAAACAACCGGATCATTAAATCTACCACAAAACTTTCCTGAACTGCCAGGCGGAATCAACAGCAGCAACCAACAAAAGAATCTGCAGCTAGTTGGAGAGGGTGGAGGTGGACTGGAGAATCCTCCCCACCATCTGCTGCCTTGGAGCCCCACCCACACGATGCTTTCTAGTCCCTACTACCTTCACCCCCTTTTTCAGCAAGCCATGGGGGCTCTATCTGGTCCACACCAGGTGGACACTACAGGTCACCATGTTATTCTCCCCCCTTCCAACGGTCCGACGTTTCTAGGGCCTCTGTTCGGCTCACAATCGAAGCGGAAGCCTCATCCTTCCGTGGAGCCACACCAACTTCACTCTCCGATGGTGACTGAGCAGCAGTATAATGCTATTGCCCTCTCGGGTATGGAGTCAGCTGGACAGGTGGGGAATACTTCCTTCGTTTCAAAGCGACGCCGGAAGCCATATGATGACATTCTCTCTCAGGCGATTTCAGGTTTGTCTTGAATATTCATGAAATAAACCATTAAAGGTTTAAATGTGTAAAACTTTGTATGGAGTAGGTATTAATTTTAAATGTAAACTTTGTCAGCTTATACTGTCAGTTTTTGTTAACTTTGAAAAACGAAAGAAATATGAGGTAGAACATTTAAATAAAAAATAAAAATGTTTTCGTATATGTTGGATGAATAAAATACTGCCACTTCATTTTACTTTCAGGCATTTCAAAATATACGATGCATTGTAATGCATAAGCTTTTATAGTGTATAATCATTAATTCAATGTTTCTAGAAATATTATGCATTTTATAATAGTAATTTAGTATACACATTAATATAAGGAATTAGTAATTATAATTTAATAATATAAATATTTAATTTTTGTCTTCATATTTTTTATATTATAAAGATTACATTTATTATAAAAAAGACGTCATTTGCAGATTATATGTAGATCAAAGGTATTAGATTATGCAGTCAATATACAGATTATATTTATTATAAAAGGAAAATGTAATTTGCAAATGATGTTAAAATATTGTTTGTTTTTAGGTTTAGGTCGCGAAAAAACTCGTCAGTACTACCGAGACAATGATGAACGACCCCCTTTCACATACATTGATTTAATTCGTCAGGTATATTACATTTACTGTTTTGTTAAGATTAAATAATTTATAATACTAATAATATTCTCCTTTATTTCAAGAACTTACACTATCTTTTTTAATTTGAATTGATTCAAAATATGTACATTTAGTTTACATACTTGCAATTAACACACACACACACATAAATATAAACTTGTTGGCTCATAAGTAAACGTTGACCTTTAAATGATAAAATAAAAAAGCAAAACATGGTTGCTCTTTTAATAATTGTTATTTTTTCTGACTTTATTTTTGGTTTGTAAGCCAATTAAATCCACTGCTCAGTTATTTTATTTTGTTATAGACATTAAAATTTAATATTATATATTATATATTGGTATAATAAACAATAAAACAGTGTAAAATGTATCTATGAAAAATAGGTTGGTCCATTTTGAAAATACTCACTACTTTTTATGTTTATAAGTGAAGGGTATTTGTGCATTTCCCCAAACTTTTGCACCCATATATTTATCAAGTTATTAATTATATTTCATCTGGTTGTCCTTGCAATAAAAATTATAATTATTAACTTGAGCGTTTCGTGTAAACTCTACTTGTTAGCTCAAAGATTTTATTTAATTATCAAATAAGAAATTAAATGTACCAATAGATAAAAATTTTACAATATAATCGAAATAATTTTTATTGTCAACCAACGCTTTATTCTCAGATCAAGGCTGTATAGATATGCATTAAACATGGCTTTATACTCCACCCAACAAAAGTGGGCGTCTATTCATGCCAAGCTCTAATATAGTATCATTTGTCTGTTTTGTTCATAGCACTGAACTAGTGATTGTATAGGTTCGTTAGACCATGGACAAATTAGGCAGTATCTACTGATGGGCCACCTTGTATAGGTATAGATATTACAGTAATTTGTAAACCATAGAAATATGATTTATCTTATCTCTATAGATGTAAACTATTCGTTTAGGTTTTCTGGCCATTCCCAGTATAAAATAATAAAAAATATTTAAAAAGGTAAACTTTTGACAGGAAAAATAGGTTTATTGCTGTCACACGTATCGTTAATTTTCTTCAGTGGCTACGAGTTTATAAACTAAAGAAGCATAAAAACCCTACAAAATATTGTGGAATATAATTATGATTACAGTTTACAATAAATAACCGAATGCAAATCTAATAAATGCACCACATGAGAGTGGATACAAAGTTATGTAATACAGATAATTAAAGCAGAAATGGCAAAAGTTGCGTACCACTATACACCCATTCACTAAATTATTGGAGAATGTATTAATATCGTATATAGCTCCTATAGAAAGACGAGCGTAGTAGAAAGACGAGCGTAGTATGATCTTTTCTCTGCCACAATTCTCTAGTTAAAATTGTTCAGCTCAGGATATGAATGTTAATGCATATGGGTATATACACATGATATAGCTGGTGTTTGGTATGTTCTCCAATTCGTGTGCGTATTAATCTGTCAGTCTGCTCGATGTAAATAACGTTGCGAATGAGGCACTCAATTAAATAAGTAAATTATTAAAAAAAAACACTGGATTGGTTTAACAGAATGTTTGCAAGCGATACAATTATTGGGAAACATTTGGTAAGAGCGTTTGGGTCTAAACTGCCAAAACAGGTTTTTCAGAAAGGAAAATGAGTCTGATTTTGTTCTCTGGGTGTAGTTATATGAAAGTCTTGGTGGCGTACTGACTAAGATTTATAAATGGCAATTTATTAAAAAGTGAAATAGGTTCTTAGGAGATTCTTAGCAGTAGAAGAATTAACCGTGTCATTTCATAAGAGCGAATTCTAAATTGAGCGAACATTAACTGATCGAAAGAACAAAGGAACAATAAAATTGGTCAATCTTTAAATTGAGCGAACATTAAACTGAGTAAAGATATAAACATTTAAACTGAACAATTTTATGGTTTTTTTCTTCTTTCGCACAGTTTAAAGTTCACTTTTATGATAGTACACCAAATTAACATGGCACTAGGTTTTGCAGATAAAGTCGAGAGGATAGCAATTATTAATAAGCTTATGTTTTATTTTATTAATGCTAGTGGAAAGGTTTTTTAGCAGTACATCATTATCACATAGAGACATTTTTCAGAAATATAAAGATGGATTTTTCTCTAAGTACTATCAAACTTGACGTATTCGTCCCCCCAATAATTACAATGTCTAATTTTTGTTATCATCATGGCCGTTTTTTGCTCATTGTGGCTGGGAAAACTACGAATACATTATGAAAACTACATTACATTTACATTTTTACATGACATGACGTAATGTTGTTCACTATTAACTTTAATTAATGGGTTATTTAAATATTTATTCATTAATTAACTATTTATGAATTTTAATGTAGAATTTAAATTTAAATTTATATATGAAATATGTTATTTATCAATAAAATAATGAGATAATTCACTTACATTTTTTAATTTATAGTATGACTATGAAGGAATTTCATGAAGTAATTACTGTTTTGAACTTAGTTAAAACTTAATTTTGTGTAAACTTACTCCGTTATAATCATTAATAAGTGCGATATATAACCAAACCTATATAACACACTTAACATAATACCAACAATTATTCATTTTTATAAATTTCTCTAAATTTGTGTGTTTCCCAAATTTCCCAAAATGTCCATCACGCATGTCACAAAAAACTCTAATGATATGTTTCAGGCAATTGTTGAGTCCCCAGAGAAAGCACTTCCCTTAGTGGACATTTACAGTTGGATACAGCGGGAGTTCAGTTACTACCGGAAGAATCAAATGCGATGGAAGGTAGGATCTTTGTTGCACAATACTTGCCACAATATTAGAATTCACTTTAATTAATTTCAAGAAATATTTGATCAAAAATTACATTCATCTACGACACATAAATTCTATATTTTATATATATTGGTCTTGCCAAAACAAGCGTTTCCATGCAAATAAAATTAACCAAGAAATTAAGAATATCCATCAATAATATTCAATAGCCAATAATATAATCAATAACATCCATTAATAATATACCAATTATATATTGGAGGGCAAAGATTTAAATATTTAAGTATTTCTGCACGAAATATCTCTATATAATCAGTATAGGTTTCATCTATGTAATTGATGCATAAATTGAAATATTCCAAATTAAACATTTTAATTTCATTTTAAATTAAAACATTGCAAAAATTCCTGTGACCCTTATAATAATATATTTAAACGACCATTTTTTGCAATCTATCTACTTTTAATCTAATCTTTATCTTATTTACTAATTTTATCAGTAACTTAATTTTTATTTCTACATAGATTACTCATTATTTACTAATTACATCATTATTTATTACTCATTATAACCTATTATATAATATGTATATACATATGTACATAATTGAATACGTGTTATAGTCATCAGTACTTAGTACTTATAATACATAGTATTAAAAGTACACAACATGTATCTAGGTACTTAAAATAAAAATAGGATTTACCAGTTTTTTTATCTCATTTGAAATATAATATCAGGTATTTTTTATAATATCAGGTATATTTTTTTAATAGTTATAATGAATGATTTAAACAATATAATACAAATCAATTTATTTTTTTAAACATGTTTTTCCAGTCGATACAAAACTATTTCATACGTATTTCGTTGAATTGTAAAATATCATAAAGCATACATAAAAAAGATACATATGTATATATGTTCGTTGATAACGTTTGAAATTACAGTTATATAATTATATATGTATATATGATTTATTATCATTACGTATCATATTGGTATTATTTAATTATATACATGATTTAGAATTATAAATATTTAAACATATGTGTTCTCTTGATTATACTTGATACATATATTATTACAAGTATGCTTCGACGAATCATTTATATTTTACAGAACGCAGTGCGTCATAACCTCTCTCTACATAAGTGCTTCCAGCGGTTGGGTGAGCACAAGGGAGGCGTTTGGATTGTTAATGATGTGGAGTTCTCGAACCGAAGACCGCATAGAATTACGTAAGTATATCAATTTATTGCGCTTACAAAAAACTATGCGCCACCGAAAGAGATAATGTAAGTGTTGTGTTTTTATAAGCTGGATGTATATATTTTAATGACTAAATATTGCATTTTAGTAAAAGTTACAATATCTTAGTATAATTTTATTTTATTGTATCGTAAAAATAATTAATCATTTGAATAACGAATTTCTTCCATTACTGAACTATATACATGCTTTAAAGGATTGCGTTTATACAATTCGTAAGTAAGCGCAGCCCGTGTACAGCGCAAAGCAGTTCAAATTTTAGTTTATAAATTGTTGTTGTTTTGTAAGTGTCAGCAAACAGGAATGTTTGTAAACTTGGATAAGAGTTGTTCGAAGACGGTCAAGACACTGGGCAATTGTATTTAGTAGTAGCCTTATACTTTTCTACCTTACCAATTAAGCAACAACAATAAAATTACGCTAAACCAAAAATAAAATGTTGCGGCATTCATTCGATGACGGCGTTTATTTAATTGTATCAAAGTGTTTAATCAAAGAAATACGGTATTTGCTTAATGTGCATTATAGTTTAAAGATTTTAGAATAATTATTTTTTCATTCAAAATTAAATCATTAATTTAATACACAAATATATTATTGTACATATTACTGCCTCTACCGATTATTTTCTATTTTTAAATAACATACAATAACATACAATAAATTACACTATTTAAGTTATACAACATATTGACATGTTTGATATATAATATTATAGATATATGTATAATATAAAAATCGTGCTGACACTTAATGATATACATTAATAATTATTTATTAAGTATTCAATTTGTTATGTTACAATGTATGTTAAAATTAATAAATGGTGCAGAGTGAATATGTATTAATAGAATGTTTCTTAAAAAATTACTTTCTGTTATTGACTCTTATAGACTATTATTCAATAGTCATTCATTCATTGCTATACTATTTCACAACATGTTTTTGTATGAAATTGATGTATTGTAAAGCATATACCTGGGTATATATATAATATTGTGCGTATATTTGTCAAAGATTATATAGCAAGAATGTACAAGAATATAAAATGTACATATATACATTATTATATAATCTTTGATATTTCTGTTAATTCACTACTTATATGCAGACTACTTTAATAACTATATTAAGTAATATATTTCAAATTACTTGCATTTTATCCGAGGTGCAATATAATTTGAAAAACAGGTATACAATGCAGAAAAGTCTAAATATGTGGTTTTAATAATTAAGTCTTCATCTGTAATAGTGGGGAATCGGGAATTTCCCCCTTAGTAAATTGGAAATGTTTGCTGAATGTGAAATTTATAATTTACTTTAGTAGTCTACTAATATTTTATATTATAATGCGAAGGATTACCTAGTGCGTTCAACCGTACAAAAATCAAAAAATCAAAAATCTAAAATTCGAGAATATTAAAAATATTTATTTTACAATCATAAAGATATTTAGTGTGATCAACACTGATTAAATATTGAACATTTAAAATTTCTAAGAGTCTCACTATACACAAACTAATAAATACAGGATGCAAAGTTGTATTTTCGATTCAAAGAGAAACTATTTATCTATTTTTTCCCCATGAAATACCTAAATAAATGGGAGAAAATCAGTTGATGCTACAAATCTTTTTGAACAGGATCCTTTGAATGCTTCCGATATAGAAAAGAGTAAATCAGTTCGTACAACAAATTTCCATGACCTAGATCCGTTTTGTGCCAATATAGAAAAAGGAAATTCTGTTTATGAACAGGATCCATTTTATGTTCCTGATATAGAAGAGAGAAAGTCTATTCAAGCTACGAATGTCAATATCCAGGATCCGTTAAATACTCCCAATATAGAAGAAGGGAGAAAATCAGTTCATGCTACAAATGTTCATATGCAGAATCCTTTTAATGCTCCCGATATTGAAGAGAGAAAGTCAGTTCATGCTGCAAATGTCTATGGGCAAGATCTATTTAATGCTCCCAAAGTAGAAGAGGAAACATTAATTCGTGCTACAAATGGTCTTCATAAGCAGGATCCGCTTTATGCCTCTGATTTAGAAGCACGAAGATCAATTCGATCTTCAAGTATTCTCGAAAAAAACGAACAAAAGATAGATAGTGATATAAGAGGAACAGACAAAGGAACGCTGTCGATGGCTGGAGATTTCAAAGTTTCTATCAATTCATTTGTGGATGATGTTGATAAGATTAACATATCAATAGATGGAACTGTTAAAGCCAACGCAACAGAAAAACTAATGCTCCGAAGTCTTGCATCTTATGCCAGAGGCCATCCTGTAGATAACGCAATTAATTATCAATTTAAACAAACATCACCTGAATTATTTCCATTGGAGGGACAACAATCAATTAGAAATAAAAGTTATATTGAAGATGATCTATTTAATACAATGGATGCTCATGACCAAAAATGTGTCCCATCTTTAAGTAATTTTAAAATTAATCCATATTATGTTCCTGATTTCAACGAACGTCAATCAATTATGATTCAAAGTTTGCATCAAAATGATCCACTGAAAGCTCCTGACTTACAAGGACGACAATCAGTTCGGTCTCCAAGTATTCATCAACTGAATGCTCCTGACTTACAAGGACGACAATCAGTTCGTGCTCCAAGTATTCATCAACTGAATGCTTCTGACTTACAAGGACGACAATCAGTTCGGTCTCCAAGTATTCATCAACTGAATGCTTCTGACTTACAAGGACGACAATCAGTTCGTACTCCAAGTATTCATCAACTGAATGCTCCTGACTTCCAAGGACCACAATCAGTTCGTGCTCCAAGTATTCATCAACTGAATGCTCCTGACTTACAAGGACGACAATCAATTCAATCTCCAAGTTTTCACGAATTTGATATAATTAATGCTTCAGATTTAAAAAGAGAAAGATCAATTATGTCACCAAATCTTCATGAATCAAATCAACGGAAGATAAATAGTGATATAAGTGAAATTTTCAATGAAACTATGACTGGAGATTTCAAGGTATCTATCAAGCCATGCGTGGGCGACATCGACAAGTTGAACATACTAATAGATGGAACTATTAAAGCCAACGCAGTGGACAAACCGATGCTCCAAAGATTTTCATGTCATGCAGCTAGTAATCCTGTATCAAATCAATTTGAAGGAAACTCATTTGAGTTATTTCCTTTACAGGAGCAACAATCAATTAGAAATAAAAGTTTTCATGAAGATGATCTACTTAATGCTCCACTAAAGCATCCATCATTAAGGATTCAAAGTATTCACGAACTTGATCCATTTTCTGTTCACTTAAGAAGATCTATTCAGAATCCAAGTATAAACAAAAATGAGCTACATAACGTTGACACACATGAACTACAATTATGTAATACTACGAATAGTTATGAAAATCTTCCAAATATTCGTATGTATTCTCCTGAAAATCAAGAATTTCAGATTGATTGTTTTCTTGAAGATCTACCAGGCACTGCAAAAAACTCTCTTCATCAACCAGATAATGCTAATCAAAGAAGAAAATCAGAAGTTGGAATGACCGAAAACATTGACGAAAATTGGCTAGATATTAAATCTAACCAGAATTTGCGACTTGAAAGTACGTCTAAGGGAGAGATACCAGAAAGAGTATCTTACTTTAATCACGAAAGTTTAAGTCAATTGGAACCAAGTAAACAAAATCAGGACAATGAAGAAAGTACTTCTCAGGACAAACCGAATATTGCCACAAATTCTCGTGGCGATAAGGTCGAAAATGTTACAATTTCTCAAAGAAGGAAATCCCAGTTTGGGAGTAATTTACAGGATAAAAATTCCGATGATGGAGTAAACATTTATAATCCAAATTCCGAGAAAAATGTTCAAGATCTGAAGAAGACTTTTGAGCTTACAGAATATATAGATATTTCTAAAGATAAAAACTTTGAACATCAAATTGCTTCGTATGATAGAAAACTGCCAAATTTTGTAGACTCTCATGATACAAATTTAAAAACTGTTTTCAATTTATGCTCTCAAAAACTGGAAAATTCAATTATTTCTCATGACCTAAACCTGGGAAATGTAATTCTTTCTCATGATAAAAAATTAGGAGAAATAATCGATAGACATGATAATAATTTAGAAAGTATTCTTTGCTCCCACGATCAAAAATTAGAAAATATTATTAGTTTGCATAACCAAAAGCTTGCAAGTATACTTAATTTACACGAAGAAAAACTGGGAGAAAAAATTAGTTCTAACGATCAGAAATTGGGTTTTTTGCAAGCAAACGTTCAAAATAGTCGTAGTTCTATGGTTCAAAACGTATCTGTTTTCGAGAATCCAAAGAAACAGTGCGAAGCCAATATTCAAAAACAAAATTCAACTTCTTCACATGTTGAAGATTCAATTAATGTTCGTAACTCAGTAATTCAAAGAACATCCATTCTTGCAGGTCAAAAGGAACAATGTACAACAAATACTCAAGATCCAACTTTACTAGATGCAACTAATTCATTTGCTCCAAACCTTCAAATGGAAACCAATGCTCCTTATTTTGCGGTTCAAAGAAAATATTTTTTTGGAGATACAAAAAAGCAATGTACAGCAAATATTGAAGAAACAAATTTTTTCTCTGCAAGGAATCTGTATGCACCAACATATGAGAAGCCACCATTCGGAATAGCAAACCATTCGTGTGTTCCAAATATAATTTTTCTCAAAGAACCAATTAAGATAAATGCAAAGAATTCGTTCAAAGTTGATAGTAAAGCAACTATTATGAAACCAACTTTTAAAAATTCGATAAATTCTTTTATTTCAAAAATTTTAAAAGAAATGTCTGCTGAACAACCTATTCTCCAAATGGCTAAAAATTATTTTCCCCCGAGTTTTGAAATTAAAAACAATGATTACGGTTTGACTGTTCAAAATATTTCTAATTTTGAAAATAAAAAGGAGCGAATTGCTACAAATAATGAAAGTACGTTCTTAACTGTAAAAAAGAAGTATACTTCGGATGCTGAAACTATAATTGATGACCAAAATATCATAGATACAAGGAATTCGTATATGCCGAAAGTTGACAATAAATTACGCATTTGTAATACAAACACAATAAATTATTGTGGCTCAGAAACGTTTAGTAAAATATTTAATGATCAACTAAATCTTCAAATTTCGTCAAATGTAAGACTATTTAATAATAAAAAGCAGCACAAAGCGCCTTATGAGTCTAAAGTAACAATAATACCCCAGAAAATCATAAAACCTGATATTGACGATGAAATCAAAGTTAATCTTGAACAACTATCGTGGTGGCACAAAATTGAGAAAACGCTATTTAGTCTACCTCCAATTAAAAGTTCCGATGATGGTGTTTGTAAAAATCGAGTTAAATGTTGGAGATCCCAAAGCATTGTTCCGTTTAGACAATATGAGAAACAGTTTGTCAAAGACAATGACTACATAGTCTGGTTGGAGGCGAAACTGGATGCCATTGCCGATATCATTTTTCAAGAAAGAAACAGCCCAACATGTTGGGCAAAAGCGGAGTTCGAACAACAGAAGAGCAATCTTGCACTACTGATGGAGATTCCAAATCTTCATGTCAACATAGAGAAGGACGTTTATTACCAATTTGAAAAGAAGATAGAAGATGTAAGGACCACAGTTCCAATATTTGCGATTAATGACTTATAGCACGTCATATTTTTTATCAATTAAACCATAATACTGAGAGATCAATTACAAACTTACTTTAGTCCTTCTGTGAGCAGAGATTGAAACATATTTGCACTATTTAAGTTCCTTACTGATTCTCCTGTAAACCATTTTACCATTTGTTTCAACCGAGGTATATCAACATTTTTTATTGGAAAAATTTGTTATCGTTTTGATGTACCTACACTAAAAGAAGAAATTCTTTTAAAATTTTAAATAAATTCTGACACGAAACTTATTTTAAAAAGATTTATGTTTAATTCTCAAATAGCTGAATTAAGTAATACCTCATGCGTATGCCTTACCAAAAATTCATAAAAGTAATTGTCCTCTTCGACCTATTATTGCTCTTCTTACAAACGTTCTAAATCTCTAGCTTCTCATCTATCTCCCTTTTTTGATTCCTTTTCTAATTCTCATGTTAGACATATAATAATGACCTATTACTTAAATTACGCTCTTTAAATTTATTTAAATCCTGATGACAAATTTATTTATTTTGATGCTGTTTTCTCTTTTTACCAATATTCCTCTTCAGCCTAATCTTGATTTTCTTTCTCGTAAACTTACCGTTAATAATAACCTTCCCACTAACATTGACTGTTTTTTGGCTTTAATTAAACTAGCTTTTAAAGTTAGTTATTTTTCTTTTAATGGTTGTTTTTATAAACAAATTTTCGGTTTCGCTATGGGTAATCCCTTATCCCCTGTCCTAGCCAACCTTTTTTTGGAAGACGTTGAAAGCGAACTTATTCCGGCTTTCTCTGAAGTTTCCCCTTCCTTTTGGGTCAGATACGTTGATGACGTTCTCCGTTAGTCCCTTCTACCTTTTGTGTTAATTCTTTTCTCTTTATCCTTCTTTAAAATTTTTTTTGAGTGGGAAAATAACGACTCAATTCAGTTCCGTTCCTAGATATTCTTATTACTCGATTCAATAGCAATTTAAATTTCAAAGTCTACCGGCCTTTGAAAGGTTTTTACCTGAGAGCTTTTCGGGTTTGCAACAGCTACAGCCTTAATGATGAAATCAAACACATAACCAATTCTCTTCAAAATGTAGCTTATTCTAAAGTCGTTCTCACTAAAGCCTTTTTTCGAGCCAAAACTTCTTTCTATAATCCCAAACAGACTACTGTTTTTGATATGAAAAATAAAATATGTGTTCCTTTTGTTCCCCCTCCTAAACTCTTACTATAATAGACGTCTTTTCTATTCCTTTAATTCTGATATCATTTTTAAATATCCCAATAACTTAAATATAATGTTGTCTCTAATTCTTTTACTAAAAATTCTTCTGATATAGACGTTTATCACATTCCTTGCAAAGACTGCAATAAATCTTATTACGGTGAAACAAGCAGGGATGTTAGCGCTCGTATTAAAGAGCATAAATCTGATTTTATTAAATGTAACCCAAATAATACAGGCCACTATAAACTTTAAATTGGCCTCTAATTTATCGTAATAATAATCTTCAAATTAGACACGTTATGGAGTCAGCTTTTATAAAAATTAATAAGAATAGTTCTCTTAACCAAAATTGAAGCTTCTTTAATGTAAATAAGTCGACCGCTTCTAATCTTCTTAACTCTTTGTAACTCCTTTCCTCTCTCTATAGCCTCTCTCCCCTTCTTATGTCCGTTTCGTTTCTCACATTAATTCAGATTTCTTTAGTGTCTATAACCTGACCGCCTCTTTTCATACTCTTTGTCCTCCTTTCCTCTTTTTTCATCACTCTCACTCCCTTCGTTTTTTGTCTCATTCACCATTTGGCACTGTGCCATTGTTTTTTATGTCGTTGCTGTCATCTAATTTTTAAAATATTTTTCTCTATATATTAATGTTAAGTGTTTTATGTAATTACTTTTCTAATTTACTTGATAATGATCTCTTGTTGATATCAAAATGTCGTTTTCTTTGCATTAAATTCTCTTTTATTAACTTTGTGTATTTTTCTTTATATTTATTCTACAGCGAATTGTTTGTTATTATTCTTCTTCACTGCATACTTATGTGTATATAGAATTTTATTACATAATAATAATATTAAAATACAGAAATGAAATCAATTTTTTATATAAAAAAAATTGTAAGTAAAATTTATTGCTTTGCATAATAAAGAATTGCACATGGTTTAAAGAAACATTTCATCTAAATTTTCTATTCTTTAAATTGAGATAAAGTCAGTGGTCAACAAGAGTAAATAGATCAAATGTTTTCACCGACAGCTCACCAAAATAGCTCGGTAGTTGTATCTAAAACACAATCCGCATATATCTAATACCCTTAAATTTTTTAGGCACTACAAAAGTAGTAGGGTAGGTAGATGTCAAGAACAAAGACCCCCCCCCTCCGCCCACGCATTTCGAGAACAAAGACCCCCCACTCGAGTAAAGTACTTTTTGAATTTCGCGCCAAAATTTTTCAAATTTAAAAGTGCGCGGGATTGTGTGGC
>JAYRBW010135456.1:0-15562 GCA_036023295.1 Invenusta paracnida
AACTATCCTATATTACCTACTACATAGTTCGCTTAGCTTTACTAGCTAACGACCTATTGCCATAGGTCTAGATATCTTGCCCATCTTAGCCATTGTCCCATTCATTCACACCTATATCCAAACATTGTATACATTTGAAATAAATTATCATACATATTAATATCACATGTATATACAGGGTGTGTCAAAAGTCTTTGCCAGTAAAATAATAATTTTGAATATTTAAATCTTTGGTTCAAATTATCATTGATTGATTGTCCATATCTAATAATTTTGAATATTTGAATGAAATCTATGGTTCAAATTATCATTGATTGATTGTCCATATCTAATAATTTTGAATATTTAAATCTATTGTCCAAATGATATAATTATGTCAGATTATATTAAGATTATCACAATTAGTAGATTTATGCTATACAGTTTACAATGGAAGAAGATTTGATTATTGAAGAAAGAGTTTATTTGTTGTCATGTACACTTGCCTATCATAACTGCAAGGAAGCCAGATGGTTGTATTTTGAGAAATATCAAAGAAGCACCATTTGTAAGAACAGTTAGATATTGGAAGCAATGCTTTATTGAAACAGGCAAAGTGGCTTCTGACCATCCAAGATCAGGTAGAACAAAAACAGTTACTACAGAGGAAAACAAAAAATGTACCTCAAGAAGTTGCCAAAAATCCCTCAATTTCAACCAGAGAAATGGCTGATATATTCAATATTTCATTTAAATCTGTTGCCAGAATTCCTGAAACAAGAAAAGTTCCATGATTTCAAGCCAAATGTCTGTCAGTTACTTTATAGTGATGATGAGAACTGACACTGGAATTCTGTTAGAACATTCAAGCTCACCTGGATAGAGATCCAGTATTAATTAGAAAACTGAAGTAAAGTAACATGTAAATACTCACAACATTCACCAATGGGCCAGGGAAAACCCACATTTCCAGTTGGGATATCCAGGTAAAAGTAAGACATTGATGGTTTGAGCCTGTATAGGCCATGGAAGGCTTTATCATGAATAGTTATTGCTATGTGAGAATACTCTAAGAGAAGGTCCTTTCAACATTCACTTGAAATAATACTTGGTTATATCAGCAAGAAGGTGCCTTGAGCCATTACTCTGTCACTGCTTCAGCTGTCTTAGATGATTCTCTTCAAGGAAGATGGATTGGTCAATGTAGCCCCATCAAATGACCTGCCAGGAGCCCAGACCTCACTCCTTGTGATTTTTGGTTCTGGGCCTATTTTTGAACCAGAGTGTATGATCCCCCCAGTCTAGTCTTTAAAAACATGAATGCACTTCAGTTGAAAATTAGAGAGGAAATCCACAACATTCCACTTGATATGTACTGTGGATCTATTACTACATTCCAAAAAAAGATAGTTGCATGTACTGTGGCTGACAGTGACTTATTTGAGTGACTTTTAGTGACTTATCTGAGTGGACTATTGAATAGTTGCATTTTATGTACTGTTTGTATAACATTTGTTTCCTTATAAACTTTTCATAAATCTACAATAAAATTATTAATCTACTGGCAAAGACTTTTGGCACATTCTGTACAGTTTTATATAAATAAATTAGTTTATTCAGGTGCATAATTTATTTTTGTATATTAGGAAATTTGGTACATTAAAAATATTAGGGAAAAAATCTTGAAAATACATGATCTACTATGTTTGGGACAAATCACTGCCAACTGCAAAGTTAGTGCACTTTTTATACAACTTACTAAATCTAGAGGCATCAAATACAATTGAGTTTCTGTTTATAATTTTATTAACATATGCAACATGAATTATATTTTACTATAAAACCTCATTTTATTTGATACCTCTTTAAAAAATGCATTATGAAGAACCATTTTTGGCTATTTTTATGTCTATTATATCATTAGGAAAATGTTGTAATGAATATCATATTGTATATAATTCTTTATATATTTTAAAAGGCATTGAATATCAGTGAAGCTTTTAATCTCCAAATAAAAGAATCAATGGATCTTAAGTCTAAGCTAAGGTAGGTATGGTAAATGTCAATAAACCACTTTGGTAATTAAACATGCAGAACATTTTCCAACACTTATTCTGACACTTAATATAATAAGCTTCCAGAAATCATACCAAGTTATATGACCTTTAAAATGACCACATAGATGAATTAAAAATTATCCTAAAATGAGTAAGACTGGTTATATCACAGTTTTTCACATTACATTATTTTTCCAGCATTAAATTATATTTTTATTTTTTTTAATGTTTTTATATATACATATAAATATACATATATATTATATACCAATATACACTATTAAAAGCTGGTGGCTGCTACATATTTATATGTATATGTATATGTATATATAAAAACATTAAAAAAATCAAAAAATAATTTATTGGGGAAACTGAGATATAACCATAAAATTCTATCATGTCATTGGCCCAAGTTATTTTGTTATCAATTTTTTTATTCCAATACTTAATCTCATCTTTCAGAAAAACTGTCCAAATCAAAAATTAATGACATCATAACTTGGGCCAACCATGTTATATAGAGTTTAGTTCTCTTTTGGACTATTTTTCTTTCATCCATGCATTCATATTAAGGGACCACATGACTTGGTTCAATCTAAGAAAGCTGAGATTAAGTGTTAAAATAACTTATAAAATGTTAATTTCATCCAAAAGATGCTGATGTTGTCTTAAAGACTATGTTTAAGAGAAATCATAGCTTTTAAAATTACCATGTAATCTTGTTCATGTGCAATTCTTAAAATTTTCATAAATGTTCCTTATTGGTTTTTTAATCCCATTTCATGCAAAATAATCTCTTATCTACTTACTAGCACCATTATTTTTATCTATATAGCATAAAAATTTAGATATAAATATTAAAATTTGTATGATACATTTTTAAAACTATCAGACTATACTATGAATAAAGTACATAATATAATAATACATTCTATATATGTACTATATATTGCAAAACATTTATTTTAATTTTTTATATTATTATTTCTATTTTACTATTAGCTCCATATGCCTGTCACTATACATGTTTTTTTTATAATACATAGTCAGTATTGATATTGGTATAATTGAAATTCACAGTAAGTATTCTTTCTTACAATGTTGAATGAAAAATCTTCTAACATGTTTATTAAACTAAAAAATGTAAATATATAACAAAACATAA
Organism: Invenusta paracnida; assembly: GCA_036023295.1. Classification (NCBI taxonomy): domain Eukaryota; kingdom Metazoa; phylum Platyhelminthes; order Proseriata; family Coelogynoporidae; genus Invenusta; species Invenusta paracnida. Next base: position 3,202 of record JAYRBW010135456.1, read on the forward strand.
AATAATTGTACAATTAAAATTGAATTAGGTGCTTTTACTTCTATGTATACAATTAGATTCAAGTAATTTGATATATACCTTTATTATTTAATAAATTAATTCTAAACTACATGTAATGTATATATGTATATATAATATAATTGTTACCATTTTACTTACTTCCATAGGTTGGAATCTTATTGAAATGTGGAGGCAAGTTTATATAGTTGAAAAGTTTGAGTAAATATATAAGTTATTACTTTATACCCCCTAGAAAGGTTCTGAACGTTTAATTATTTTTTATTACTATCTTTGCTTACTTCTAATCTTCAATATAGTTCTATTTTTATTGTTGTTTTACCTATCTGCTAGAAGAGGTATTATTGAATGTGTTTGCATCTATATTATATAAAGCAATGGACAGTTTAAATTGTAGATGACTTAAAACGGATAAATAGTGTCAATTTTGATGTCAATTAATCGTTTATTGTTAGTGAGTGCATCTAACTTATTTAAAAAATAATTTATTGGACTGTTGTAACCTTCAAAATAAACTATGTTCTAAAAAATAAATAAAAATTTCTTCTTCAGAAAAAATGGATCCTTTTTTATTCTATTGCAGATTCTAGATATTAAATGTATACTTTCTTCTTAATTAGGTATGTTGGGCATGTTACAAGTATTTGACAATTTCAGTATATTATTTCCATCTCAAGGGAACCAAACACAGATATTATTTTCTTTACATATTAAAGCATGTAAATCCAGTGCTTTACCTTGAAATAGTAGCTCTCTTATTGTATTATTTATTAATTTGACAACATTAACCTTAAATTCCTTAATCGACTGATAATCTGAGAAGTTATCTATGTGAACAGGGACTAGTTTTACTCTTTTTTTAATTTTAATAATATGGTTCAGCATACCATGGAAAACTTGGATATGGCAGTACTATTTTCTATCGTTATATGTTGAGTTACATTGTGATCTTAAATCTTAATACAAACTTGTATAAAATGTGTTTTTTTTTAGTATTTTTACCCAGTAAAATAACACTAGAAGATACCCTTAAATATATCGAAATTATGTATTATATCTTTGAATTGTATTTAATATTGATTATTTATACTTCACATATTTTACTTGTTTTTATATTCAGGTAGATAGAGATGTCGACCAATACAGCAATTTCTCCCCTGAAAGAAAGGCAATGGAAAAGACCAGACTCTGTAATAAAATGCACTTATAACTTTGATTCAAAACAAATCGACTCTCCTCATAGTCAGAAAAAAATGTAAGCATCCTATATATATATATATGTGTGTTTTAATATAAATATGTAATTGTTTAGATTGATAGTGTCTTTCTTATTTTTGGATAATAATATTAACTTAATAATTGACATTTGGTATTAATTTGTTTCACAAAATTTAATTGCATTTTTTATACTATATGCATAAAAATTATTATTTTATACATAAAATATCAGTGTTAAATTCCAAATATATGTGTCCTTTCTTACTGAAGAATGACAAAAGCATAAATTTAGTATAATGTAGTTAACATTACTTAGTTATAATTATATTATGTATACCTAGGTATCGTCAGTGTTTAATATATTATATAGTAATACAACATTAACTTTGTAACTTCTACACTTTGCAATTTTTTACAGCGTGCCGAGGCCATCTATCTTACCCGACATTCTCCATAATATTGGTAATACACCACTGGTACGCATTAACAATATCACAAAAAAATTAGGAATCGAATGTGACTTGCGTAAGTTCTTTAACTGATTTGTTTCTTTGTCCGCAATATTTAGTTTTGTATGTATGTCTGTTAAAATGGTGTCTGCTTTAACTCAGTAATATTATTGTATTTTATAACAATGTTATAAAAATTCCTTACTTCTGATAAAAATAGTTGACAAATTAAGTGTATTGGAGCAACATTTCGTTGTGACTTTAATTTCAAACGAAATATTGTATTCTTTTCAACCACTGAAAATGAAACTTAACCTATATTTTATATACTATTTTTTTATTATTGATAACCGTAATTTTAATGGCTTTTGAATGTGATCTTCGTCTTAATGAATTAATCCATTGAAAAGTAAAATAAAGTTTCTCGAGTTATTCAATATAGCTATATAATTTCAAAATAAAATAGTTCTATCACGTGACACCCAAGTCTACCTATTATTGAAAGTTTTTACTCTTAATAAAACTGATATCGTATTATTTTATTTGTTTTAATTGTAGTTTTCCTTATATATATTTATATATTAAAAAGACGAAAACGTAATTTTCTGAGTAATTTATAATTTATTAAACATGTTTCGACCGTAGTAGCTCAAATACAATCAAAACGGAGATATAGTAATGTGTACACAACTGAATTATTACGAGAAAAAAGGGATTAATCACAAATATGCACACAATATATTCTATGACGAGATGAAATACAATTTAAGAGGGAGATATATACAATGCGAATTTGAACAAACACGCACCGACATCTTACCTTATACAAGAACATTGTAAGGACGATTTATTTGTATATCATTGTGCTATAATATTATTGATTTCTCCAATTGTTTCACAGTAGGATCGAAATTCCGAAGTCTTTTTTCCATGACCTTTTGCTTTTATAGGCTTTATATCTGAACGTTTAAGCCTGAATTTAATCGGCATACATTCTCTCTCTTTCGTTGTATTCCATCTCGTCTGCGATATTGTCTGAATAATTGTAATTAATCCTTTCTTTCTCTTTATCGAAATAGTTGTGTTCACAGTACTGTGGTCAAAACATGTCTGATAAATTATAAACTACCTAGCAAATGACTTTTTCGAATTTTTTTATTGTAATACAAGTGTATTATATTTGAATTATTTTAAAATAATATGCACTCGGGTAAATAAAGAATACATATTTCTTGTACTTCAGTTGTAAAATGTGAATTTTTCAATGCCGGTGGAAGTGTGAAGGATAGAATCGGGCTTCGTATGGTTGAAGATGCAGAGGCCGCGGGAACTCTTCAGCCTGGTCATGTACTTATTGAACCTACGTCAGGAAATACAGGTGTGTATACCACGGAACTTTGTTAAACTCTAAATAAATATTCATTGATATAATGTTGTATACTATATTCATTGTTATATCTACTATACTTTGTTATATGTATACTGTTATATTTATGTAATATGTCCTCTTACAGATTTATTGAAATGTTTTCATTTCTTCAATTGATTTATAGAGTACAAAGGAACATAGAATACATAGTATTTATGGAAATTAATACAACAGAATTCAGTGAAAAGTTATGCAAATTTCAAAATAGTCGGGATGGTTTATATGTTATAAAAATAATGGACTTTATAAACTTATATGTGCATGTAAAGCTAAACTATTTTTCATTAGTTTGTATAATTCTTATTATAACCAAATTTGATTGGAATTAGTATAAAACTTATTACTCTTAACAAAATATAATAGAGCAAATTGTTATAAAACGGCGGTGAGTAATACACTTAGAAATGACGTTTTTTGGAAATGGCATAGTTTTAGTTCTCACTAGAACCATTATCAAATTGTTTTTATCCGATAATTATTTATATCAATGATATGAATAGTATTATTACAATCTACTCTCTAAAGAGCTCCTAAATAGTATCCATTCAAGTCATTCAGCTTTCAAAATCCAGTTGAATAATACCAATAAAGCATAATACGCTACAGAATCGACATATGAACATAGAAAGAGCTATAAAAATAATGTTTATTTTTAATTTGATTAAAGCATTTTGAATTTAAGCATTCCGTGTTAAGATGTCATAATTATCTTATTTCAATTTATTTAAAATTTCTCATACCAATAAGACGTTTTTTCAATAACGCACTGAATCTGTACTTGTTTTAAGTAAATAATATTTCTCAAGCTATAAAATTGATAGTTTCTATCATGATTAATTTGTTATATTTTGTAAACTATTTTTTAAACATTTCTTAAATATTATCTACTGTGCATAATATCTATAATATGTTTCATATATTTATTTGTATTTTATACTTATAGTGGTGTATTGTACACAATCCTACGCACATTTGTAATAATCAATATGTGCTCGGTTGAATAGCTGAATGATTGTCAACCACTTCACACTTTGTCAATTTATCAGTGGTGTTTATTGCCCTGTATATACAATGTTATTAATATTGATTATTATGAGTACTAAAGTTAGAGTATAAACTGTTGAGGGTGTGTCTCGGGTGTGACGTGTAAAATACATAATAATGTCATACCTGATTAATCAACGTGTGTAGTTGCTGAAATGAAAAGGGTTCTTTATTTTAAGTTACCAAAGGGTGTTTAAAGAGGGGTAATGTTATATCTGATTGAAATGAGTATGCTTAAGAGGTACTTGTTATTGATAGCGTAATGGTGATAATCTAGGTGCCACCTTGTGCATGTAAAATTTTCCATTGACTATATAGTATAATTATATGTATTACAAATAAAATTATTCCATGTGTACTATAAGATTATATATTTTTAAATTGTTTGTATAATCCAATTTGCACAGTCAAGTACTTATAACTCACCTAAATTTGTTATGTATTCATTTCATGGTACCATCGGACTTTCACATGCATTCAATATGTATATATATGTCAGCGTGTATATGTATCTAAATTTTGTGACTGAATGTGCGGACAAAATTTCTGTTTAATACTCGTAATAATGAGCATTCGGTGTTGATGGTTTTTACTATTATGTTACTATATGCATACGGACTACTTTTCGATAAACCAGATTAGTTTTGTACTGTTAAATAGGTACTATGTTGTGATATATAATATTTAATTTATTTCTAAATGAGTGCATTGGCGCATAACCGCATTCCGTAATAAATCTGTAATTTTGAGTCTATAAATGGTGTATAAAATAGTAATAAATTGGTAAAAAATTCGAACATAAAACAGCACTACTTGACATCAGTTTTTAGAAGCGTTATCTAAAAAGCCTCTTGATCCTTTATCGACTAAACTGTCAAGTAAAACATATTATATATAATCCTCGTGAGCTTTTGACAATTCTACGAAAAATATGCTAGCAATTATAGGCTACTAAAGAGATTTCGAATCACTGATTTACATTATGATAAATGAACTAATGTTAAACTAAATGCACGTAACATTATGAGCTTCGATTTTCAACTTCAAATGATCTATTCGATGCTATCTATACAATTCATATATGTATCATATCATAACTGGACATGCCAACGGAGACATAATGAACCAAAAGACAATTGACCTATAAACATCACAAAAGAACATGAAATAAATTTAAATAAACATATTTATTATAAGGGTTATTATTATATATTATGATACAAACTTACGCATTTTTAAGTTACAAATATATGAATAGCTGTACAATAGGAACACCATTTACTAGTTATGATAATATGTGATAAGAATTTGAAACTGACCTCTTAAGACAGAATTTTGGAGGTAATAAATAAACAGAAAACTAAATAGGAGTGTTATTAAAAGTTGGGCTTATATAAGAACCCTATTTTGTGGCTAAGTAATATTTTTTTCGGCAAAATAACAAAGTAAAATAGTTTTAATTGGAATTTATATTTTAGCAGAATTTATGGCTGTCAGAGATTATTCAATAATTAATCCTGATAATAATGAATACTAAATTGGTATCCAGAAATATAAATAAATGTCTATGAACCTGAAATTGGTTCCTATTCTAGATATAGATAGTTTGTTAAGAACTTAAAAGCAGTTGTCTTTGAAGTGAGGGAAAAAATTAGAACTGCGGAAAACGGAGGGATTATTGAAGCATTTTTACAGTCGAGATCAGTTTATATCATATGTAAAAAAATTACCATATTTCAGTTAAATGTATTTGAAAAAATACAAAAAATTGTATTCACAATAAATGGCAATTCATTTTTCGTTAAATTCAGAACAATTTAAAAGGTTCTTCAATAATTGAAAGACTTCTAATGTTCTATTTCACGATGCAGGTGTTGAAACTATAAATGTGTCAGCGTGATTTCAAATGCCATAATAACCTCTCTTACAAAAAGATAGTCAAATCGGTAATTTGTATATCATGCATTTGATATATTTTCTACGATTTTTTATGCTATATAATATTTCATGGTTTTACTAAATAAAATGCTTTTAATATATTTTATTAATATAATATATTTTTAAATTCAAACATCTGCTCGCTACACTTAATAACACAGTAGTAAAAACTGTCTATACTAACTGAATTCTTCGATATTAGACGTATTAACAAGCAGTTTGGGAGCATCCATATAGTGTGCACGCATAATTTTAAAGTTTTTTGGACACCCCCTCCCCCTGCACGCACCTGCACGCTTTTAACGACCCCCCATGCCTAGTTAACCATAAACACACTATAGTATAAAGTCACAAATAAAAAAGCAAGTTGCATATAACATTATTATTTTTAATAATTGAATGAAGCATTATAGAACGTATTATTTTATAAATAAATGTTATTATAGATAAATTTTAAAAATTATAAAAACTTACCAAACATTACGTTTTAAAACATTTATAGTTCTACTGTACGCGCGTATAGATTATAATAATTAAGAGAGATCGTATATTTATACAAAATATCATTTACTAATATTAAACCAAAAAGTGCACACGTTTTTTGTTTACCCCCCCCCTCTTGATGCGTGCACACTATATGGATGCCCCCTTTCTTCACAGCCTGCATTGACCAGTTAGAACCTGGAGCGAGACTAATTTAGGGAATTAATGCTGACATTTATAATATGTACATGCAAGTATATATATATACAGATTATATAATATTCCAGTATACTATTTTTGGAAGAAGTCAAATACTAATATGACATACATAACCATGAACTAACATTTTAAGTTGATAAGGCCTCGTGAAAATATAAATCCCCACTATATTTATTACATTGTTTAAAACTTGAAATAAAAAATGACGTATATAGCATTCTTAAACTTTTATCCATCTAAAATATATTTTAATGACTTCATTTAAATTTTTATGCAATTATTCAATTTTTGTCATTTTATCTTTATTTTCCCTTTTTTAGGTATTGGTCTTGCGCTTGCAGCCGCTGTAAAAGGTTACCGATGCATTATTGTTATGCCGGAGAAAATGAGTGTCGAAAAGGTTTGTTTAAAATATTAATGTATCTAATTATAATATTCTCAGGTTTACAGTTGTTGTATTATTCTTATTTTAAAATTAATACAAATATATAATGTATACTATAGGACTGGCATCAAGTGATACTAGTACCGTTATGTTTAAATATTATTCAACATTTTTTTTCATATTATTTTATATAAAATTTTGTACCGTTATGTTTGAATATTATTATACAATTTAGACTAAATATAGTAGTCCTTATCAGATGTCGATCGCTAATCATATATTTTGCTGTCCGATATTTTTTATTTCATGTAAGACAGTTTCAATTTTCAAATAAGTATTTGCCACGAGCAATACATATTTTTCAATTTCTGAAATTATAATGTATAATCAGATTTTTGCAAATATTTTCAATATTTTGTATAATTCTGGTGTTTATGGTGTATGAATAAAACAAATATCGTATACAATTCTCTATTTTATTGATTTTATATGTAAAATGTATTATTAAATTAATTTTTAATGTGTATAATTCGTTTTCCTATAACTTACGGTTTTACTATTGTTTATTTTTCCATTCTTTGTGTGTCAGATTATTGAGGAGAATCCACGAAACTAGTTTTGTCTTTAATTTGAAATAAAAGTATGTGTCTATCAGCGTTCATATTTATTACAAAATTATTGCTTATGTAAAAGTCAGAAACAGTATCTCAGACCATTTAAAATAAGCAATATATTTAAATAAATAAAACGTTTGGTCATATTTACAGCTTCTATTTGATAGAGAGAAAAGTACCAGATAAATATTTAATTTCTAAATAGAAAAAGTGTTTTTTAACAAAACATATGCATTACATATAGTGAAAGTCCTGAACAATATGGAATTAGTTTAACTCATTCTATAATAGAAAGCAAAAGGGTCTACTATAGTGTGTACTAATCCACTGTTAGTATTTTCGTCTGTACTATAGAGACATCTTTAGGCAGACTGGGTACAGGTAAAATAGTAACTATTAAGTAATATACAAGCAATTCGTAACAGTAATGAGTAATGTTTATTAACTACGTGGTGGAAGCTAGAAAGAACTATAAAAAGGGCATGCATAGATATACCAGGGACAGATTAACAATAACAGGCTATGTGTAAGAGAGAGAAAGTGTGGGAAGCAAGGCCTTTCTTCATTCATATGTGTAGGTGTGTTGTTTATAATTCTCATTGTTCATTTTCTATGTGTAACTATGCACGTTTTAATTCGTTTTTCATTTGTATAATTCGTTTTGCTGATAACTCACTGTTTTACTATTATTATTTTTTTCATTCTTTGGGTGTCAGGCTGATTAGGAGAATCCGCGACATGCTTTCATAGTTAAATCTGGATTTACAATATAATACTTATTTTACTAACTATTTTCAACCATAGACTAAAACATTGTTTTGGTATATGTCATCAACACTCGCCAACCATGTTCATCTAATCCACTGTATTTACATACTCAATTCTGAGTGCAGGTGGATGTACTGCGGGCCTTAGGTGCTGAGATCGTGCGCACCCCCACAAAGGCCTCCTTTGACTCGCCCGAGTCTCACATTGGCGTGGCCTACAGACTGCTCCAGGAGATCCCCAACTCACACATCCTCGATCAGTATACAAACCCGAGCAACCCACTGGCCCATTACGATGGGACGGGGGAGGAGATTCTTCAAGCTTGTGGTGACAAGGTGGACATGGTTGTGTCAGGCACAGGTACAGGTGGCACGATGACTGGAATAGCGAGAAAGGTGAAGCAGCGCTGTCCAAAATGCAAGGTGAGATGGAGGATAATGTTTTTTGTGTATTAATTGTCTATTGAAAGCTTAGTAAAATTATTTGCTAGGTTAATTCCAATATAATGTGGTTATTACTATAATTTAAAAAGGGTATTTTTTAATTTCGATTTGTAGTGGTTTTAACTTGTAAATCTGGCTGTAAATCTTCATTTAAAAATTTGCGTATAACTAATACACTTTGTTTTTTTCACAATATGAATCGATGCATGTAGATTACAATATGATATAGCCAAGATTCAATATAACTAAATGTATGTATCTTATTAAACAAAACTACAAAAAATGTATACCTACAAATATATTGTTCATTTTCATTATATTGTCAATTTCTTTTATTAAACTATACTTAAAAATGTTAAACATTTAATTGTATGTTATACTATTATTGAATATCTGAAGTGCATTCTCTTTCGTTTTATTTAATAAATATTATATTATTTATTAAATTTGTATTAGTTTAGTTGTTTATTTGTTATTTAGAATATAAAATGTAATTTGGAAGTCGGACTAAAATATGTGCGACTATTTTATCCAAAATAATATTTTTTACGCATTATTTGTACTTATACATTTTTATTGACTAAAACAATGCAATATATTTTAATTTTTACGGTATTGTTATTAACGCTCGCAGATAATCGGGGTGGACCCCCTTGGTTCGATCATGGCGGAACCCGAATCTCTGAACGTGACAAGTGTGACAGGCTACGATGTGGAGGGCATTGGTTACGACTTCATTCCCACCGTCTGCGATCGTGGTCTCGTGGACCGCTGGTACAAGTCGAACGATCAAGACTCCTTCGAGATGGCGCGCCGCTTGATTCGGGAGGAGGGTCTTCTCTGTGGTCAGTGAAGAACGCCGAGATATATTTAAACATGGAGTTTTTTTATTAATATGGGACTGGTTGTTTGTAAAAATAAATATGATGTATGTAAAGAGTGACTACAGTATGATCGGATTATAGTTTAAATTTATAAACTTACAGTTTGATCTTGTCTACGGAAACGTATAAGCTTCCTAATTATGTGTGCTTTTGGAAAATTGTGTTTATTCACTAAATAAATTAATCAAAATTCATCGTTGTATGCTTATTGAAATTTCTAATATAGGACTTGTATCCTTTCGAAATATGACTGTTTATTTACCCATTATAATGCTTACCAATTAAACTTAATGTTTACCAATTAAGCTTGTAACATAATGTAAACATAAATTTCATCCTTAATACATCTAGGTATATAATTTTAAATAATAATATTAAAAATAATAATATTGGATACATATTATAAGTTTTGTTTTCGAATTAATAAATGTAAACACAAATTGTATAATATATTTGAGAATAGCATAATTAGTTGCTCAGTAGTTTACGAATTAGAATTATATTAATTCATTAATTCTTTAGGTAAATTACATAGACATAATATAAGAGGGTCATGGTGCAGTGGTTAGCGTTTTCACCTAAGAATAAAATCAGGTTTAAATCCGCTTGGACCATTATTAACAGTAATTGGCGAGAAAGGTAATGCAAAATTTGTATATGGTTGCATATAATAATATGTCTATTCTCTTAAAGTGTTGCTAAATGAGCGAATGGTCTTCTTCTTCTTTTCTACCCCGAGAGATTTCGGGCGACCGGTGGGGTACCTGTCGATGACCGGCTGGCTGGGGTTCAAGGAGGACAGTCAACCGGAAAGAGGGAAGGGTAAAAAATAGAAATGGGGACAAGAACACAGACATACAAGAGAAACAGACATACAGGCAAGGCAAGCAAGCACACAAGCAAAAGGGGGAGAGCCTACAAAGCAGCAAAAAAAAAGCAAAGCGGGGGGAGGCGGGGAACAAGCAGAGTAGGCAAAGCACAAAGCAGGGAGGTGGGGGGGGGGAATCTAAAAAGATGATCGCAGGCATTTCAGTGATGTTTCCAGATGTGTACATTTAATTAGTTTATAAATCTGCATTGAGTAATCAGGAAAATTATTAATATTATGTCACTATTTATCATAGATTTGTTACTCATTTGTTTGCCGGATAGTAATCGATAATTTGTAGTAGTGATAAACATTCGAAATCAATATACATATATTCTACTTTTAGATAGAATAACTGTGGCGGTGACATTCTAATAAAAGTACTTCACGAACATCAAGCTTTTAGTTTAATATGATACGAACATTTCTTACTTCTAATATCAGCTGTGCCATAAATGCTGTTGAATAATATAATATATAATAATAATAATAACATAAAGTTATTTTCATATAAAGCAGTCAAACACATTACACGAATAGAATCTGTTTCTCCCGCGTGTATTTAATATAGCACAACTGATAACTTGCTTAAATCAATTGTCACTGATCAGTGCTAATGACAGGCTTGGCACAGTTACAATACTAATATTGCGAACAAATGATGAGATGCTTCATTCCTGCGTTGAGTATTTAGTTAGTCAATTGGCCTTTTCATGTTTCCGATTATTATTGGTATTTATAATCACTAAGTTTTTGTCGGTTTATATCATAACAACTATAACGAGCAGAGTTGATTGTTTATGATAAACCTCAACTTTTTAGGGTTATGTATTGAAATATGTTATTAGTTAGTGAACAAGTTTAAATTGAGAATAAAAGAAAGCATCTACAAAGATACCGACGCCTACGATTACTGATGTTAGAATATACTTACATACTTACTTCTAGTGTAAATATATAAAGAAGTTATATTTGAGAATTGTGCTGCTAATGCATCAACTTCGACAACGAATGTTTAAAGACTTTATAAAGAACATAAATTCGAATTGAAATGCATGCGAGGGCGTTATACGCTATAGAAAAGTTTACATTAAATATATGTAGAATATATTTAGAATATGTTATAAATTATATTTATAAATTATTTTTTACTAAATTTGTATTTATTAGTATTACGTTTATTTTTCTGATACCTTATAATATAATTAAAGACAAAATAAACTTCAGAACACTAAAAATGTTCTCCTCAAATTGTACAGCCTTATGTTTCTAATACAAGTAGGTACCTGGTTTATCTTTAACATGCCAATAAACAAATATAGTAGTCCATAAACTGTATGACTAAAACAAATGATTGTAAATATTGTCCACATCAATGGTATAGCAAAACCCTTTTATTCACGCACCTAGCCCCCTCCAGCCACAAGGAATGAGATACCAACATTGACCCCTATAGTCTCGCAGCTAGCACCCTCCAGCTACAAGGAATGAGGTACCAACATTGACCCCCCTATAGTCCCGCATCTAGCACCCTCCAGCTACAAGGAACGAGGTACCAACATTGACCCCCCTATAGTCCCGCAGCTAGCACCCTCCAGCTA